>VDFB02255363.1:85325-158747 GCA_007258455.2 Sequoia sempervirens | reverse complement strand
TTATATCGATTTTTTTTAACAATGGTTATAATGGTGAAAATTATTTACTTAACTCTTTTTCTTTATGTTTTTGGGTTGTGATTTGGTTACATTTAATATATTGATTAAGTTAGTAAATAAATGATATTCATTTTGAAATCTAATATCATTTAGGCTATCCTTAAAAGTTCTTCTTATTTTCTAAATATGTTGTTTACAACCTTGGTTTATATAGTAAGTGTGGAATTGATAGATAAATTTCATGTTCACAAATTTAACTTTCATATTTACAAAATCCAAATTCTAAATTCAAATGTTTGCTACTTTTTTCATATTATCATTACAAGCTGATCAAAATGTTGGGATTTACTAGTAAGATGGAGCAATAAATTAATCAATTAATCAATGCAGATTACATAATTAAAGAATAGAAAAGAATTACACAGGGGCAATTTTTTTAATGTGGTTCATTCAATGTGGGCTATGTCCACAAACAACAATCCTATACTTATTAAATCTCCAACCAAAACAGAGTTACTATATTACATAAACTTGCAACAATTTGTTGTGTGCACACTCAAACACCCTCATGATTTCTTCTACGCAACACACTTGTTGCTAAGTGCTCCAAACACAACACTTCACTCAACTCTTGCATTTTCATTCCACAAAACTGTAACCTTCCTACTGTGTACCACTACACATTCCCACACATGAATCTTCACTTCCAATCCACAACAAGAAACCATTTATTTCAGGCAATTACAAAACTAATTTCCAACAAAATTATTTACAAATTTCCTTTAATAAAATTGAGGGGGAAATGCAGTTGCCAAAGTGGCCAAAATCTTAACTCTAGAGCATGATTAGGTTCCACAAACCAACAAAAAATACACATTCTTCAATGCTACAATGATCTCTTTAAAGAATAATTCTAATCAAACTAAAGCATCTAGAATGTAGAACATGGAAAGAACAACTAGGTTAAGGAGCTTAATAATAATCAATTCAACATTTTTTTCTTATGACATCATCCTTAGAGCATATTACATGCTTTCTTGTTGCTCTCAACCTTCATTCACTGTCATTAAATTGGTCCAAGGGTCTAAATTAGAACTTCACCTTAGCAATCCAAAAAAATCCCAAAAATGTTTGTAAACACCATTATCTTTATGCAAATTTAGGTGAACATGTTTCGCTCTACAAAAGTTTGATATATAAAATTATGATTTGTGGGTTCACATCTATGCATTAAGATTAGGTTTATGCCCATGGAGATTCTAAAGAAGCAAAGTCTTTATTTGTACCATAGGCATATGGTAGATTGTCTAAATCATCAAGAGATACAAGATAGTCTAAAACAAGATCATCTATGAATGGTTGAGTATTAGAATCTCCATGTATCTCAAAAAAGTTGGCTTAAAGTGAAAAAGAACACTCAATGTGTATAATGACACTCCAAACTTATTATCATCAATTTGTAGACCAGTCAATCCAATGACATGATCATTTTTAGAATTCCCCCAAAAAAATCTATATTACCTAATTGAGGAACAAGAACATTTAGATATGGCAAAAGGTGAAGCCAATACAAGTGCTTCAAGATATTATCTCTCCATTGCTTACAATTCCTCTTTTGCAAGACGATTACAGAAGGATGAAATAACTAAGATAGATCTCTAAATTACATAGACATAAGACCCTTAGCAAAAATTATAAGCTCTCCAACATGAATCAATATGAAAATGAATCCCCCTAAGCACAAATCAAACACCAATTTCAACAATTCTCTAAGAAATGAGTCAAAGCAATCAAATCACTTTAAACTAAATTTTCTCTATCTAAGGAAAAATCTAGATTTTAATTAACATGGATGGATGTGTAATTCTCAAAAGTACCTTTTCAATGCTAATAATAACTCCAAAATCAAATACCATTGATGCAATATATGCCTTGTTAAAAAATACAAGCAATTTTGGGCTTCAAATTGAAATGTTAAACACCTATAGCAAAATCTATACCACTACAAAGTGCTTGGAACTAGTTGTTTGATGCCTATAAGAACACAAAAAACTAATACACTAGTAAAAGGTTATGCCTCCTAAAATAAAATCCTCCTTTAGGTAATCGAAATGGGCCCCCCTTCACTCTTTGGGAAATGATATGAGAAACACCTAAATAAGTGATGAGAAGGTGTTGGAGTTTGGAATAAGTTACCTAGCTAGGTAGAGGCAGTGTGCATGTACATAATTGGTTGCACAACAAAGCAATAGTTGCAATTTGGTGATGGCAATGACTATGAACTATTAGAGGGAAATAGTTCAGTTAATCCCATGTTGCAAACTACAAATAAGCACCCATAAGTGATGAAATTAACTATTAAAACTCTTAGTGAGGTCAAGCACTACACTTTGATGATGAAGGAAAATTTCCCTAAGAATATTTTAATCTATAGACCACCAACTAAATGTAGACCTATTTTTTGACAAGTATATACTTTTAAAGTTGTACGGATTGTAAGAATATGTAAAACTATATAGATTTTCTAGTGACAATTTTTTTGCAAATCCTAAAAAATGGCTTAGAATGTTTTTAACTCCAAAAGCTATCAATTTATAAATTTTTGGGCCTTCTAGTCTTAGATTTTAAGGTCCATTGTGCACCAAAATACATTTGAAAAAAGTTTCTACTAAAACACTAACAAATTAAGGACTTGTAAATTTGAAGATTTAATACTGTTGGCATTGGTTGTCATTGATGTCAACACTTATTGTTGTATGTTTGGTAGTGGTTGTCATTGATGAGATTGTTGACATTGGTTGTCAACACTCGATGTGTTGTTTGGCATTTATTGTCAGCATTCGGTTTGTGCTATCATTGATATATGGTGATGTGTTGCTAATGTTCATGCCTTGTCCGATGACAATTGAAGACATGTATGAAGTATACTTGATGTTAGTAGAGTTGATTTCATGATGATATATTAAGATGGGGATTAGAAGCATTAAGATGAGGATTAGAATCATTGCTAACACTGGAGAGATGTTGCTAAAGGTCTATAGTATGTCTTATGCTCTCTTCTATTATTCCTGATGAAGCATGTGTTGTTGAAAGAAAGTTTTGGCCTTCACAAGTTGCTTAAGTGTTTCTAGCTCAGGAAGTTGCTTTGAAGACTGCTTAGGAGAATGCTATGCATTCATCCACTATTGAAGATATGGTCTTGCAGTTTGGGATTCAATGTGTGTTATGTGGTCGCACACTCTTATTTTTTCAACTCACCAATGTTGTCGAGGAGGTAAATCTATGAATTACAAAAGGTTAGCACTGTTGTTGGTTGTTTGGAATACTTTGAAAATGCTCTGCATTGATGGACCTCTACTCCTACAGCTTGGTGAATGTGTTTTCAATGTTTGTGCAGTGTCCCAGTTCCAATTTGATGTATTGAAATGGTCTACAAGTTAATCTATTAACATTATATCTTATGGTTATGTTTTGTTCTTCCTAAATGAAGTATTTTGTTCATGTTTCGTTTTTGGTAGTTGTTGATGGTATGACAATATAAAGAAAGGTTCTGAAAGTGTTGTTGGATGTTCATGGAAAATCCCCATGTGATCCACACATTGTTGATTGGTCTCTTTGGTGTTGCATTGCATTTTGATTTGGCTTCTTGGGTTCTTTTGTGGATATCTGGCTGACAAGGGTTGTTCTTGAGTTGAGGTAGATTTGGGTCCTAACCTATCCTATTTGGGACCGCATTGGGTTAATTCAATTGAAATAATATTTTTGGGTTGACTGGATATGTGTTGCACGTTTCCCTATTGTCGACTTGGGTTGATGTGTGCCAACATGTGAGTTGTTTTGGATCACCTTGGAAGTTGTAATGATTTTTTTCCCTCTTTATCCTCTAGATAGGACTGCATTATGTTTTGGTGGCCAACTAATTGAATTCATTTTTAATTTTCTTCTTGGTCAACCTAATTAAAGTTTTGAAGTCTTGTAGTGGATATATAATTGCAAGAACATTTCAGATGCAAATGATATAGATGTGTGAACAAGTATGAAGAAGCATGAATGTGGAATGTATTGAGTTTCCAATAGAGTTAGTGTGAAAGTGTGTAAGAAGAAAGATCAGATGTTCTTGAATGCCTCAATCAACAAAGTGTGTTGACAAATATTATAATTTCTCTAAATCATTTTTTTTATCCTACTCTGAGACAGTGATTCTCATCAGGTCCTTGGATCTTGCCCCTAAAGTTGTGTTAGCTTCAATTTTGAAAGTCTTTTGTATCTTTCTCTAAGGTAGTGTGCCTTAGTTTACAAGTCCATTTTGGCAGTGAACCTTTATATTGTGAGTTAACTCCCATTGTGGTTTTTCCCTCATTGGATTTTCCACATAAATCTAGTGTCACCTTGTGTGCATGTGTATGTTCTTTGTTTCTTTCTCATTGTTGTTGATCTGATTAAGGATAAAGTTGCTATATATTTCATTGATGAAGATTGTTGTGTTGCAAGTATGACTAGTTGGTGTTTTCATTGATTTCAACAAGCTTATGTTTGTGTTGTCATTGATGTCAACTAGTAATGGTTGAGAAGTTGTGATGATGCTTTGATGAGTTTCATTATGTTGTCATTAGTAAGTGTTACTAGTGTCAACCTCTAGTGTTTCTTTGATAAGCTATTGTTTATGGATGTTGTTTGTTTAGTAATGATGAGCATCTATCTTTGGTGCTTGGTTTCCAAGTGCTTTTGAGAAAATTTGAATGAAAGAGGAAAATAGTGTGTTGAAAAGGTGTTTTGGTGTATAGTGTGGATTTTTGGTTTTGGTTTTCATTTCTTTTGTGTTGAATATCTACTTGTGTAGTTCAAATATGTTGGTCAGAGGTGTTCATAGGTGTTATATCCATAATTTCTTGGTCTAGATCGTTGTGTAGATGAAGTTGTGTTCATTAGTGTGTGAATTGTATTGCAGTGGTGTCTAGGAGAAATGGTTTTTCTCTACATTTTTCCAAAGTTTTATTTCTGATCTTGTGGTTCTGGAAGTGTGTTGATGAGGTTCATATCTACCTTTAGTTGAATGTGTTCATGGTTTGGTTCTCTGTAAGTTAATTTCTTGAGTTATGGTGTATGGAAGGTTGTTTGATGTACTAGGAGTTTACCCTCAAGTACCCTCTACTCTCAACCCTCAACCCTCAAGTACCCTTAAACCCTAATCCCTCAACCCCTATACCCTCTACCCTATACATTGGACCCTCAACCCTAATCCTTGAACCATATACCCTCAACCCTCTACCCTCAACCTTAAACCCTCTACCCTCTACCCTCAACCTTAAACCCTCAACCCTCAACCCTTAAACCCTAAACCCTTACACCCTCTACCCTCTACCATCTACCCTATACATTAAACCACCCTTAACCCTCAACCCTCAACCCTTAATATGCACAAAGTACTGTGGTGAAGGTGAAATTTTCTTTGTTTATGATTATCTGGAGGAATAAATGGGTATATACAAAGGGAATGTTGGTGACAGTATGGATCTTGTCACACAAATTGTTGCATTTCATGTTAAATACAATGAAAAATCAAAGGCAGTAGATCTTTTGATGCAAGTGAAATGTAGGCAAGCAATTGAAGGCTAGTGAATATTGGGGAAGGATTTTTTGTTCTAACACCCTTAATCTCTACTAGATCAGAGCAATTAGGCACTAAATTAGGTGCTAAAATAGGCTCTAAAGCAGGTGCTAAAATAGGCATTACATCAGGCGCTAATATGGGCACTAACATAGACGCTAATCTGGTTGCTAATTTAGGCGCTAATTTGGACATTACCGTAGGCATCATTTTTGGTGCTAATCTTGGCATTAATCTAGGTGTTAATATGGGTGCCACACTAGGAATTAATATCGGTGCTAATTTTGGTGCTAATTTGCACCTGCTTGTTCTGGTTGGTGCAAAAAAATCCAAAAATAATGCCATCCCGAAAAATAGTGTCGACTTTTCCCAAAAAATGGAGAAAAATAAATTAAAACAGTGGGTGGAAGCAAAAAATAGAGCAAAAAAAGGAGCTAATAATAGGGATTTGTTGTAGTGTTATAAGCTTTAGGAAGAGTTCTAAGTACTTAATTTACCACTTCTTCATCTTTCAACTCTCCACCAAGACCTCTGATACTATTGACAACTTCATCCACCTTGAGCAAGTAGCTTGTAATTTTTTCATCTTCAGACATTCATAGGGTCTCAAACATGATCTTCAAATTTTACATTTTAGCTTGCTTGATCTTATCATCTCCTTCATAAATGCTTTCTAACTTTACCCAAATTTCTCTAGCAGTTTTCAGATTCATAACTTTCACCAATTTAGATTTAGCAAGACCACTTAAGAGAGCAACCTTGCTTTTCTATTGTTTTCATTGGCCTTGATCTCATCAGTAGTGCTTAGACCATTTGTAGGAATAATATATCATCTTTCACTAGACTTCCAGATCTCAAATCCAAGAGAAACCGGAAAACATTCCATCCTTTTCTTCCAAAATACATAATATGATCCATCAAATATAGGAACATCTTTCTTGTGCACCATCCTAGATCTACCTCAAGTAGTTAAGCTTTCTTCCAAGGAACCTTGCTTTGATACCAATTGTTGAATGCAAAAGACAACTAAGAGGGGGGGTGAATCAGTTGTACCTTAAAACATCAAAAGCCTCACAAACATTTAGATCCAAAATAATTCAATTAACCCTTAATCTGTTAGAGTGATTTATCATGAAAGAAAATAATAGAAATAGAAACACATCAACACCATGCACAAAGGAACACCAAATTTACGTGGAAAACCTAAGATGGGAAAAACCACGGTGAGGATTAACTCACAATATAAAGTAATATGGACACCAAATACAATAGGGCTCACTACCCAACGAAAGAAAGGCTCGCTACTAGAATACAAGAGAAGATAGAGAAGAATTTTACAATGAGAAATCTATCTCGAAGCAACACAAAAATCCACCACAACATCACCAACACCTTTACAGTATTTTCGAAGAATTGTAGACACCTTCTAGTCACTGCATTTAGTAATCTAGCACATGAAATCTATTGCACTGCACTTGTCAAATTCACACCCTACCACTTTCCAATTTGCATCACTCGCATCATATTGATCTATCTTAACATACCTCAACAACTCAACAATTATTTATATCATCTTCAACATTGAAAATATTCTGCAAGGTCGACTATGCACCTCAACTATGTAAATTCAAATTAGATCAGAACCACAACATTCCTGCGGTGGAAAGGAATGAAGGTAAACCACAACACACCTTAGCTAGGACCTAAATCCACTCATACACGCCACACCACACTTCCACAAACAACAAAGCAACTTTGCAAGTAGTGCAAACACCCAAGGTAAGTCAAACCTATTTAGCATCGTGAAGACCTAAGCACACACTTCCTCAAATACAAATACGACTTGTAAACACCACATAACACTTGAACACGATCTAGAATATTCCAAAAACACCCTGAAAACCAACAAATTCCTTCACAACAACTTTCACTTGAAGAATGTACACACCCAATACACTCAAACAACTCTGTTATACACTGTAACTCAAGAAAATGACTTCCAAAGCACCAAACCATGAATAAATTCATCAGAAGAAAGACATGTACACACTATCAACACCTGCCTAGATCTGCAAGACTTGAAACCACTATGCGGAGAAATGCGAAGCAAGAACATTTATCCCAGGCACCTCTGCAAAATATAGTTCACATACTAGTGAGCACAACTTCATCTGCATAGTGATCCAACACACCAAATTTTGAATGCAACACCTTTGAACACCTATGATCAACATATCCAAACCACACAAGTAGATCTTCAACCCAAAAGAATTGCAGAGCACAACTGGAACACTACTCTTTAACCTAGAACACATTGCAACAAACTGTTTCCTCTTTTTATTCAGTTTTCTCAAAAGCACTTGGAAACCAAGCACTAGAAACATATCAACATCTCCAATATTTCCTCATCACCACCAAACCAATTGCAACATAAGAACTCAACCATGCATCCATAAACAAAAGCTTATCAAAGAAACATAGAGAGGTTGACACTAGTAGCTTACTAATGACAACATAATGAAACCAATCAAAGCATCATCAGGGACAACACCAACTTAATACCAACTGCACATCCTTGCAACAAACTCCTTCTCCTACAATTGATACCAATGACAAAACAAGCTTGTTGACATCAATGACAAGACAAAATCTTCTTGACATCAATGACAACACCAATTGCTCATACTTGCAACACAACATACCATCATGGATTATGAAATCCAACCTTATTCTCATATCCAAAGAAATAGGTTCGAAACAAGCCTCTCGGGCCTCTACAAAATCAAGATCTTCAAGATATAAACTCTTGAGTTCATTGAACCCAACAACTTCTATCTTCATCTCTATCAACAAATTTCCCCTTCTACTTAAGACATTTGCAACTTTTATTAACTTCCCACTTTTGTGTTTCAAAACATAACTCTACAAAAACTCAACTTATTTTAATTGTCTTTGGTTGAAATTGCCTGACTACTAAGGTACTGTAAGGCCTAATGATCAATATATAAAAAAATTGTTTTGGCAACAAATAGTGCCTCCATTTCTTCAAATCTTGAACTCTTGCATAAAATTCTTGATAATAGACATAATATTCTCTCTTGGCATCATACAACTTCTCACTAAAATAGGCAACAAGCTTACCTTCTTGACTCAAACCATCTCCTATGGCACTGCCACTAGCATCACAATCTACCTAAAACACCTTATTAAAATCTAGAAGTGCCAAAATAGGTTGCTCTATGACTTTATCCTTTAAAAAATCAAAACTTAGTTTCTCCTATAGTCCATTTAAACTCCTTTTTTTCCCCTCTCATTGTCTCTATTAGGGGTGCAAAAATACTACTGGAACTCTTAATAATTTTTTTATAAAAAATTACTAGACCATGAAATTGTCTTACCTCTATAACACTCCTTGGTGTAGGACACTCAACAATAGCCTTTACTTTCTTTAGTCTATCTTAAGATTGTCAACTGATACTACAAATCCCAAATATATCAACTCCTTCTTTACAAAACTATATTTTTTGAGGTTAATCAACAATTTCTCTTCCCCCAACATCTCAAAAACTCTACAAATATACAAGCACTCCTCTAATGTCTTACTAAAAATTAAAATTTCATCCAAGTAAACAATGATAAATTTACCCAAAAATATTTTAATACCTCATTCATGAGCTACATGAATGTGCTTGATGCAATGGTTAGCCCAAATGGCATGACTAACCACTCATATAGTCCCTCCTTGGTTTTGAAGGTTTTCTTCCATTCATCTCCCTCTTTGATCTAGATTTGATGATATATGCTCTTCAAGTCAATCTTTGTCAAGTACTTAACTCCACTGAAGTAATCTGTAATTTCATCCATCCTTGGCAAGGGAAATCTATACATGATTATAATCTTGCTAATGGCTCAAGAGTGTACACATTCTCCACTCTCCATCCTTATTTGGTGCTAGTATTGCAAGTATTGCACATGGACTCAAACTCTCTTAGATCAATCCTTTCCTCAACAACTTGTGGACTTGTCTATTTAGTTTCTCATTTTTTGTAGGAGTTATTCTATGGGTTGCCTTATTTGGAAAACTGGCTCCTGACCTATCAAATCTATTTGGTGACTAATCTTCCTCATTGGTGGCAAACCTTTAGGTACATTATCTAGCACAATGTCTTGGAATTCTCCTAGTAGATTTGAAAATTCTATTGGTACATCTTCTTCTTCTTCTTCTTCTTTGAATCTAAGAATCAACACAAAGTACGCATGCTTGTGCCTCATACAATCTAAAAATTTCCTCCCATTTACCAAACAAACTCTTTCATTACTACATTCATTTTCTCCTACCTCCTTTACCTAGGCTTCAACTTATGACAAACTCCATCCTTTGTGAGGGAAGATGTGTTAGCATGGCCATCATGGCCATCACACTGATCAAATTGTCACAACCTCCCTAGTAATAAATGGCATGCATCTATAGACATGATGTCACACAATAGCACATCATGGTAATTCCCAATATTGAACTTTATTAAACATTGTTCTTTGACCAAAGCTCTATGGTCTTTCTGCAACCATGCAATTTGATATGGATGTGGGTGCCTCTTCCTTTCCAATAGTAACTTGTTAACCACCTCTTATGAAACAGGATTATCCTTGCTACTACTATCAATGATAACATCACAACATTTGCCTCTAGCTTTGCACCTTGTGCGGAATAAACTCTTCCTTTGAATTGGTTCCTTTTCTTCATTCAACAATGCCCTCTTAATGACCAAAGTCTCTCCTCTTTCTACATCTTTAGAATGCCCAAATTTAACTTCCTCGTCTACTTGTGCAACTCATGCATTACCTTCAGGTCTCCTATTTGTCCTTCCTTGATATTGTGGACAATCATAGGCTTGATGTCCTTCTTCTCCACATTGGAAATAGGTTCCTCTGAAGCCTCCTCTCTTAGGGCCTCATCCAAGTCTTCCTCTTCCTCTTTGTTCACCAATGTTCTAGTCACAAGGGTGATAAAAATTATCTCCTTTTTGGTTCTGGGACTCAAAGTAGCTTCTTCATTATTCTTTTGATCTTCATTTCATCCTTTCTAGGATCTTCTGCCAGTCCTTCCATCATGACCTCTTCCTCTTTGTTGGATTTGAAATCTTCTATTTAGCCTCTCTTCTACATTTAGGGAATATTGATAAACATCTTCTATTGTAATCATTTTGACCAAACTCAACTCATCTTGAATACTTTATTTCAAGCCATTTATATAACGTGCTACCTTTTCCTTGCTGGCCTGGCCTATTCTAATTATGACATTATAGAACTCTTATGTGTAATCCTTAATAGACTTGCCATCTTTCTTCAAACCTTGCATCTTTTTTAAAAGATCTAACTCATAATCGACAAGAATAGATTGTATCATTAACTTCTCCATCATTTGGTCCCATCTTGTGACTTTCTCTCTACCTAGATTCTATTTTTTCTAGTTGTACTTCTTTTCAAAAAATGTTGTCACAACCTTTCAATTTGGTCTTTACAAATCTGCCCCTCTTAGGATCTTCTATCTCTTTGTACTTAAAGTACTCTTCCATGTCATTGATCCCATCGATCAATTCTTCTGAATTGAGATTTTCGAAGTATGTAGAAACTTCAATACTTGTCATTTTTCAATCTTGGAGAGGACCTTCAATAATCTGACCATTTTTAACCCTTCCAACTTACTAAAAATAGTAATCTTGCCATTTTTAGCCCTTATTGAAAATTTACTCACCAGACCTAACAAAAACCAAAGTAAATAATATTTTCTGGATGCAAAATTGCTTTTACACCCTAGATGCTCCTACATCAATCATTGAAGAAATCCCTAAAATAATTTCATAGAAGCCATGGGTAAACCCTTGCCTTTACAATATTAAATAAAAAGTCTTTGTTATAAACTTAAAATGAAACATGACAAGCATACAGTGAATGGTAGCATGCCCTATATTGTTCTTCCTATTACATTCCACTAGAAGAATAAAACACAATACATTTAAATATTTTTCTAACATGATTTAAACAAACTTCTTCACAATTTCAACAAAATATCTTGACAATACATTGAGATAGGGTAGACAAACCTATTGAGAAGAATTAGGTCTATCTACAATTCATATTTGACTTTTTGATCATCTACAATTTGTGAAGCCAAGATTGAAATCATCTACAACTTGATTTTCAAGTATTGAATTAAAATAAATAACAACATTGAAGACAACACATATTTTGACAATTTTTACTTTGTCTATTATTCGATGACAATAATCACCAAAAACGACAGAAAATAGACCATGTCTAACATTTCATCATAAAGGAAAATAACAAGATCAAAACATTGAAGTTGGTAACAATTATATGTTAGAATCATGACATGATGCCTTAAAAATACCATTTTGTATGGAGAATAGCCACTTCCTTAACTTGGAAATCCGTCCTTTCATGAAAGCAATTGTCAGCAAAACATTTTGGGAACACCAATCACAACAAGAAAAAGTGCGTGAAAGAGTCTTTTATGTTCGTTTATTACACAAATCAGGTACATGAAAATGCAGTAGAAGGAACTGGCCAGCCATGAGACAACATTTGCAGCCATTGTTAAGTACACACACTTCGACGGTTGCAAATTACAAAAGAGCTCTAACTTTTAAGCCCATCCGCTGTACCTATCGACTCTTTCCCCTTACCTTTATGTAAACTAATTCGGTATCTCGTGTACAATGCCTGTACTTTCTCAGTTTTGAATTTAGCATGAAAAGAATATTGAACCCACAAATCCAAATTCTGTATTCAAATTCACTGTGGGTGACGATCAGTACAAATTCATCAGTGCAACTCCATCCTACCGATAAAACTGTCGTCAGAATACTATGGGGCAACTCCACTTTGCATTTACTGAACACTGTAAGTCGTGCAGATTGGATTTTTCCTTTAAAAGTTGTGGATTTTCGTAAGGCTTGAATTTGTTTCAGTGTACGGTTTTAGAATTTACTCGGACAATCTGTTCTTTATTTCTTTTACGATCGTCAGACACGGAGTTGTAGATCAATGTCCAATTAACCAATTATTGATGTTTGTTCTGAAGTTTGTAAAAATCTGCAGAAGTAAATTTGGTGAAAATGTTATTGGTTGGTTGGTTTCAAGGAAGAAAGTAGGTCGACAACTACTGTATATGCATTTACTGAAGAATGTTGAACAACATTCATGATCACATTTAATGATTGAATAACATTTATGATCACATTTAATGATTCAACAAAGTTGAGTAGATTTAAAGCTGAAAAACTTCATCCGAATCTTTGAGAAAGATTTGAACTTTGCTGAGATGCTCAGACTATACTACTTCACCGCTTGAACATGTAGGTACTATAATAGCCATTCTTGATAAACTCATGAGTACTTTTTTACTTTCAGCAAAGCAGAACTTAGTTTTACCCATTCTATTGTAATTTAGGCCATGCTGCATCCTCAGATCTGTCTTTTCTGTACCTCTAGAGAAAAGAAAAGTTTTGGTAATCCATTTAAAGAAAAAGCAGACAATAAGATCTCACTGTGGCACGTAATTCACTATAGATGACTCACTGGTTCAATCGGTCTGGTATGAATGTATGATGAATTTGACCCATTTGCTTTGGTTCAACTACATTTACAACTGTCGTTAAGTACGTGGACCCCGTATATTCAGTTTCCTCTTTTTGTTTACACATAATTGAATTATATCAAATTTGCATTTTTTTTATAATGGTTGTAATGATTGAAAATTATTTACTTAATACTCTTTTTCTTTATATTTTTGGGTCGTGAATCGGTTGTCTTAAATATATTGATTAGTCTTTATGTTTTTGGGTCAATTGTGATATGGTAGCCTTTCATATATTGATTACTATATAAGATAGTCTATTTTGCATTGAAGTTAGTAAATGATGGTATTCATTCCCGCATCTCATCATCATTTATCTTTAAAAATTCTTTCTATTTTCTAAATATTTTGTTTACAATTTTGGTTTAGATATACAAGAGCGAAATTGATTGGTCAATCTTATGCTCATAATTTTTACCCTCACATTTACAAAATTCAGATTTCAAATTCAAACTTTTAATGCCTTTTTCACATGATTATTACAAGCTGACCAAAATACAAATTCTCCAATACTACAATGGTCTCTTAAAGGCTAATCCTAATTGGACTAAAGCATCTAGAATATAGAACATGGAAAGAACAACTAGGTTAAGGAGCTTAAGAAGAATCAATTCGACATTGTTTATGACATCATCTTTAGAGCATATTACATGCTTGCTTGTAGCTATCGATCTTGATTCACTATCATTAAATTGGTCGATCTAAGGGTCTAAATGAGAACTTCACCTTAGCATTCCAACAAATTCTTAAAGATGTTTGTAAACACCACTTATCTTTTTGCAAATTTAGATATACCCAAATTAAGGTGAACATGTTTCATTCTACAAAATTTTATATATAAAATTGTGAATTGTGCGTTCACATCTATGCATTAAGATTAGGTTTATGCTCATGGAGATTTTAAAGAAGAAAACTCTTTATTTGTATCATAGGCATATGGTAGATTGTATAAATCATCAAGAGATACAAGATAGTCTAAAACAAGATCATCTACGAATGGATGAGTATTAGGATCTCCATGTATCTTTAAAAAATTGGTTCAAAGTGCACAAGAACACTCAATGTGTATAATGGCACTCCAAGTGTTATCATCAATTTGTAGACTAATCAAGCCTATGACATGATCATTTTTAGAATTCCAAATAAATTTTCTATAAAAAATACCTTGTTGAGGAACAAGAACATTTAGATATGGCAAAAGATGAAGCCAATGCAAGTGCTTCAAGATACTATCTCTCCATTGCTTAGAATTCCCCTTTTACAACATAATTACAAAAGGATGAAAAAAAAAGTGTACATGATGAACTAAGAGAGATCTCTGATGGAGAGCAGGGATAGAAACTAGGCAATTGATACCATATTTCACAACAATGGATTCATTCATTTTCCAAAGTTCAAAGGAAATCATGCTAGGGCAGTCTTCTTTACAAGGGTAAACATTTGATCTTCAAAGAAACAATCCATTCAAGGTAACCACAACCCACAATCACCCTTTGGTCTTCAATCTATCAAACTCACTCTAGTAACCACTCACAAGAGCCCTCACACATCAACAAATGAGCCTTCCTTCACAAACCGCCCCTTTAACCTACTAGCCTTTCAAAATGACATTTTTGTCAACAACTTCCAGGGCAGACCCAATACCCAAATTGTGAAAACAAATTTAGATACCCTTTTTTCCACTCTTCAACATATCAAAAAAACTAGATAGAGTTACTTTTAAATGCAAAGGTCAAAAACTGAATGTCCCGCTTTATGATTAAGCCTAATTAGGCAACTAGGCATGTGAAGTACTAGGGCTTGATCCCAAAGGCCTCTCAATGAATGCTCCAACAATTCCCTTGCTCTAACAGGGTCCCCACACACTCTTCAACATCTCCCAATAGTCAAATCAACCTTGCTTAGATTCCTCCAATGCCAATTCAAATTGTTCACTAGTTTCCAGGCTTGATACATAGAGATATTTGGCCTCTATTGCATCCTTGCACGTGCACTCGTACACCCTAGACTCTACAAGTTTGGATTATCAAAGAACATCATATTACAAGCCATTCCACCAATTTATAGGGATTTTCACTAGTGGAATAGGGAGAAACACATTTTTCTTGCTCACTGCCTACCCTACTTAGGGTTTCAAACCAGTTTGCAAAAAAATGGCTATAACTCCTTTATTTCTTAATGAAAATGAGTGCAATCAATTGTCTTAGAAAGTAGATTCAGAGAAATTTTGTTCCAATTGGTTTCAGATCACCATACACCCGTACAGGCCCGTACCACATAGTAGAACAGGAAAGAACACCCTAGAAATGCATAAATTAAGGTATTGTATTGCTTGTAACTTCAAAAATTCAACATCAAACCTCTTTGATCAATGGAACTAGTTCTTTTAAACATCACTCAACCTATCCCAACATTCCTCAACCAATTTTTGAATTATGGACTTACAAAACAATGTTAAGTCCATTCTTTACATCAAAAAGACAAAAGTTGATTTGACAACATTCAACAACTTTGACACTTTTAACATTTTGACAACACCTTATATTCCAAGAATTAATCTAGAATCTTACATGCATAAAATGACCCATGAGGACCTTATTACATGAGAAAATGACAAAAATAAAACAAAATGACACTTTTTCCTCTTGTAGGGATGAAACTTGTGGGGTGCCCCTGCACCAATCTCTAAATTACATAGACATAAAACCCTTAGCAAAATTTAGAAGCTCCCCAACATTAATCAATATAAAAATGAATCCCCCTAAGCACAAATCAAACACCAATTTCAACAATTCTCTAAGAAATGAGTCAAAGCAGTCAAATCACTTCAAACTAAAGTTTGCTATATCTAAGAAAAAATCTAGAATTTAAATGACATGGATGGATGTGTAATTCTCAAAAGTACCTTTTCAATGCTAATAATTAATTCCAAAATCAAATATCGTTGGTGCAAGATATGGCTTATTGAAAAATACAAGCAATTTTGGGCTTTAAATTGAAATATTCAACACCTTTAGCAAAACCCATACCACTATAAAGTGCTTGGAACTAGATTTTTGATGCCTATAAGAACACAAATAACTAATATGTTGGTAAAAATTTATTCCTCTTAAAATAAAATCCTCCCTTAGGTAATAGAAATGGGCCCCCCTTCACTATTTAGGCAACAATATGAGCAACACCACATATATAAGTGAAGAGAGGGTGATGGAGTTTGACACACTGCCTAGCTAGGAAGAGGTAGTGTGCATCCATATAATTGGTTGCACAACAAAGCAATTGTTGCAATTTTATGATAACGATGACTATGAACTAGTACAAGGCGGTAGCAATTAATCACATGTTGTTGGAATTGCAAATAAGCACCCACAAGGGGAACAAAATAAACTCCTCCTTTAGGTAATAGAAATGGGCCCCCCTTCACTATTTAGGCAACAATATGAGCAACACCACATATATAAGTGAAGAGAGGGTGATGGAGTTTGACACACTACCTAGCTAGGAAGAGGTAGTGTGCACCATATAATTGGTTGCACAACAAAGCAATTGTTGCAATTTTATGATAACGATGACTATGAACTAGTACAAGGCGGTAGCAATTAATCACATGTTGTTAGAATTGCAAATAAGCACCCACAAGGGGAACAAAATAAACTACTAAAACTCTCAATAATTGGGCACTACACTTTGATGATGGAAAAATTCACTAAGAATATTTTAATCTACAGACCACCAACTAGATGTAGACCTAGTTTTTGACAAGTATAGATATGTAAAATTTTATGGATTGTAAGAATTTGTACAATTAAATAGATTTTCTATAGTGACATTTTTTATAAAACCTGAAAAATGGCTTATAATTTTTTTTTATCTCCAAACCCCGTCAATTTATAATTTTTGGGTCTGCTAGACTTGTAACATGCCAACCCTTCAATGTAGTAAAAAATTATAAATTTACACCTTGCAAGTAAATAAACTATGAACAAGCCATTGCAATAAAAAAAATTCTTTCTTTTATTGAGAATATATGAACAATATGTCATATTATTTTACAATAAAGGTTCCATTTCATTAGAATAAACTTCACAAGTTACAAAAATACAAGAATGCATACATTTACATACATAGCTCCAATGAAATTTAGAACAAATAGCTATAAGACGGTCCAGGATCCTTCCTTTCAAATCTTGGTTCTTCTATCGCCTGTTGTGGAGGAGAAGCATCACTCAAGCACTTTTCCACCAACCATGGACTCATAATGCGGTCCTCCACACATCTATCATTCAATAGATGGCTCTTCCCTTCGACAAAGAGATTGGTAGAGTAATCGATAACGACAACCAATTGAGAATAGTAATGTGTGCTACATAACTAGAACTTGTAATCCCGCAATCTCGAACTACCATGTAATACTAGATCACGTTGAACTGACAGTGTAGTCTCAGTAGTCACATAATCCATAGTGGAGTCTCAGATGTTGCACTACTTTGATCAAAGAGTTACATTCAATATTCCTACTGAGAGTCATCTATCACATACACTACTTAGAGCCAATTTAACTTAGGGCTATCTTAAACTACGCATAGGGATTGTCCTTCAATGGGATTCTGTCACCTTGGATTAACCCATCACCATTTTAATCTACTTGGAATAAACCTACTTAACAAGTAAGTACACAAGCTCCCTCCCATACTGGATTAAATATCCTAGGAGTAACACAAGCTTTCCTAGTTAACTCAATAACTTAGCTAAGTGTATCTCAAGTGCCTCTTGTATTCAATCATGCCTAGTATATAATATCTATGGTATACACAAAACTCCTATTATGGAGTACTTACAAGCACAAAATAAAAAAGCAACATAAAAGCTTCAATTTCCTTTACAAAGACACTCTAATACCTCTAATGCACACACTGGAAAAGACATTTCAAGCAATCATGAAAAAAATATCATTTCAAAGTAAATAACAAAGAAGAAGAGATCCTCATGCTTGTTCTCACTTATCCAAATTAATGACAGCAATGCAACCCTCTCCAATAGTAGTTAGCTTGATAATCAACTTCTCAAGAATGTCACCAATAATTCTACCTCTCAAGTTGATAGCTTACTCCTCTCAAACAACAATGTTTCCTCTCAACACAATAAAATTCTCACACTTTTCTCACTCACAATATAAAACAAGTATGGCTAGGAATAACACAAAAATAAGGAATTCAAAAAGATGTGTAATCTCTTGGAAAAGAATGCATCCTCACTAATGAAATGGCTTAGCTATTTATAGAGCAGCCTAGCAACCCCATGGCCTACAATGTAGGCATGTGAAACGACAACAAGCTCCATGCAAAGCAACACATGAAACTTAACAATAAGGTGGCGACTCCCTAAGCTCATACTCAACATAGACACATACAGTTTAGCTTGCAACATTGACATCTAAATCAGGACTTATTCAATCTGCGTATGCTAAATTTGAATTTCCATAAAGAAAAGACGTCTACAACAACTTTGATTCAAAGGTGGCACCAATTCCTTACCTCTTTCCTTCTTGTTTGGCACAGTTTTACAACTACAAGAAACAATCAACTTTCATTTCTTAACAACAAACACACATCGATTTGCATATTGGATGAGTCGACTAAAGCATTTATTTTGATTGACAAAGTCAACGTTGATCTTGCCAAGGGTGTCGGCCATGTTTGTGCATTTATATTGACACAAGCCAACAATATCAAATGTAGTACAATGTCTTTCTGTTGTGTGACAAACTGAGTGATAATCAATTTCACCAACAGTCATAAAAAACTTCATATGGCTTCAAAGAATTAGTCATATCGACTATTACCATCTTTTATAAATCGGCTTCTATCTAAAACAAATTATGTTGATTTCTATTATCATATTTAATATGTTAAAAATATATATATATATATATACCATCATGTATTTATATATATGTATAGATATAATCATTTAATATATATTAGAGTTCAGGCAATATAGTATATAATAAACACATTATATTGAATGTATGCATGTATATATGTGTGTGTGTGTGTATAAATGTGTATGTCTCTATGTACACGTATATGTAGGTATATTATATTGATTCATCTATATGAGTGTGTCTATTCACCAACATACACATGTATTGATATACATATACATATGGATACATGTATATACTATACTTATATATATATGTTCACATTTGATTCACATATAGCCATTCACAATTACCATCATATTGATAAGTGTTTATGTGCGGTACATCTATACATGTGCATATACATGTCATTAGATCCCATTGATATGTATGTGCATATATATACATATACTTTCACATACATCCCACTTGTCAATATAATCGTGATAGTACAAGAAAGATCTTGAAAGCTCAAAAGATAAGCATCACCCAATAATGCATGCAGTAGCAACAAGACTCCCAAATGCAGACATATTAGCTAAGGATGACTTACCTATTACCCATAAACTGACTCGACTCAATCATTCTAATGTGGTGTGTGTATATGCTCAAATAGTTTACTTTTACCAGTTACCCGACCAAGATGTTCTCCCGAGTGATACTTCCCCTCCGCCTAGAGGAATGAAACACATACCTACATCCATTAGCATATGCACATGGCAGTTAATTGTTCACAACAGATGCAGTATACATAAAACATCTCCAAGAATTAAAATAATAATTCAATAACCATCCATTCTCATTTATGCAGTACTTTTCCATAAGATAACATCAGGTGTGATAACATACATTCATAATGCATTGATAACCAAGTACAAGCACAATTAATTCATCCATAGAATTAAAATTACATTCACCTTTTACCCTACATAGTAATAGTAAATAGTAATTTCACAATTGAGGTGTAACATACTTCCCTCCTTGTGAATCATCCTCCCCGATGATCTATAGCACTTTAACATACAAATAAAGTTGAAAATAAGTTTTACTTACCATTCTAAAAAATATGTAAGATTAAAATCATCCTAGGTACCATCACTCCTTGTATCCTTGTCCTTCCTAGACCTTGCAATGAGTGCCCTCACTATCACATAGGGAAAACTTGTATGCCTCACACATACTTACTCTCCCAAAGAGCTTCATTATATTATCCTATTACCTGGTATGTATATCCCAGGTACAATAGTAACTATACATAACGCTAAGACATAGTGATTAGAAATCATTGGCATGTGAATTTATCCTTGGTATAATCCCAATAGAAAAGGAATGTTGGTGTGTTGTACACTACATCGTGGATCCCATCCTCCCCCTTTGGTATTTACACTTTTAGAAAACTCAGAAAGCGAGTATGTCTGTCACTTACACACCATTTTCCATAAAGTAATTTTCTTGATTACTTGTCCATTTTGAGCATATCATTGCTCTTGGACACCTGTCAAATTTTGATACTGCTTCACACTCAAGCTTTGTATCGGGGTAAAAGTACAAACCTGTGTCACACTTTATAAAGGAATCAGCCAACATGAAAAAATGTTCTCAACTTAAACCACATAATTTAGTGGTATTTATGTTTTGAATTTCAAAATAATGTAAACTAATAAAATGCAAGACTTTTGTTGAAGTTTATTCCTCTAATTTTTCAAAAATAATTTTTAAAAAAATTAATTTTTTTTATCAATTTAAAAGTAGATTTCATAATGCTGAAAATTTCAAGAAAAAGTGACGTTCAATTGACGTTAAGAAACAAATAGAAAAAAAAAATCTCCTAATTATTTTTCCCAAATAGCTGACTTCAATATCTAGGGCATGGAAAAAAAAAATGAAATTATGATGTATATTTTTCTGATAATAACATTTTAAAGTCAAACAAACCCGAATTTGATAGTTTTCAATTGATGCCAACTATTGTTTGTTTTTTTTTCACTTTCAAAAAACAAAATATACCCTTTTGAAGAGGATTCTCTCCTTTAGGGCATCATATATTTTCCAATTTGTTTTATGATGATTTACTATTTTTCATTTAATTTCAATTGAGCCTCTTTTTGACTTTGAACAACCTACTTGCAATATTTTAAAATATTTATATACTAAAACTAATCAATATATATATATATATATATATATATATATATATATATATATATATATATATATATATATATATATATATATATATATATATATATATATATTGGACTCAACACTGTGAGCTCTACAAAAGGGTATTTTTATTTTTTATTTTTAAATAATTTTGATTGAAGAAATATTCACTAGAAGTTGGAAATTTTTGGAAATTTGAAAAAATGGTGACTTTGTTGCCATGTCACCTGCCATCTGGATATATTTGGCCGAATCATATCCATCTGAATAGTTTCCGGCTGAACCGTATTCGGCCGAAGCATATCCGTCCAAAATTCTGATTTTTATTTTTTATTTTTTTATTGTTTCCATTTTCATCCAATTTATTTTTGTTTTCATTGAATTTCTACTAAAACATAGCTGGCCAACCTTCTGAATTTTTTTAATTTGTTTTTTAGATTTTTCCCCTTTTTCATCTAGTTTTTATTGAAATAACTATTTAAGCAAGCTTTTATTAGTCTATTTTTTAGATTTTTCCATTTTCCCTCCACTTTTTAATGAAGTAACTATTTCCTATTTTTTTTTTAAATAAACTTTTATTATTTACTTTCGCCCTTAAATCACTTAGTATATAATACTGAACAATACTTTTCTAATAATTTGTCACAGGCTATCTAGTTGAATACTTAAATTTGAGGAAAATTAAGCATCTAAAACAAAAGATTTGGTAATTTTCTTTAATTTATTTTTTGTTTTAATGCTTATATGTTCATTGCTAGATTATTTTTTTTCATTCTTATATTTCCATTGTGTTTTAATCTAAATATTTTGAGCTAACGCTTGGACTAACAAGTGGTGTGGTTGTGGACTGTCGAAGACTAATATTGAAAAACTACTAATCTGTGGTTTTCCAAGATGTTTGGCCAAAGACTTTTTATTTTTCCACCAATTTAGGCACTAAAGTTAGATTAGAGGGTAAATGAACTTGTTTTATGTGCTGGAAGGGTGTAATAGATGTATTCTCACCCCTTGCACCTAGTGTGATCTTAGGGATCAAAAATATTTGCATCTCTTCATTTTGTTTAGATCAATGTTTTAGGTAAACATAAGGTCACTAGCTTGGTTAAAATTTACAACTGTTTGGCATGTTTTGTGGTATGGTAGTGATTTATTAGTGCATATATACTTCTCTTACACCTTGCAGCAATCTAGAGAGCTAAAGGAACTTAGGGATTATTGCTTTTCCACCCACACATTTGGATTTGGGATTAAAATGAAGACCATGCGAGTGTGAGGAAAATACGTTATGTATGCACTCTCCTTACACTTAGTGCAATTTGGGATGACCAAAAACAATGTACTTCCTCGCTTTTGTGTACCCTTTTAGAGGGCCTACCTTGGTGGGAAAAAGTACTCACCCTAAGGGAATGACCCAAGTGGTAACAAGCTAAAGCTAAGCTCTTCCAAGCCACTATAAATAAAAGTGCTCTTTGACAAAAGTCATTTAGCAATAGGTGCGGATGTGTCATACCGACAAGTGTTTCCCGCAGTAGCCCCATGAGCTACATAAAAATCCTCCCTTAGGGAAAGGAATGGGAGGCCTCTTGACTTGCCATAGTCTTGAGCTAATCTTGCCACATGTATGGCCACCTTGAATAGATGCCCTTACTAGAAACCATTTTGTTTTAGTGGCCAAAATCACTTTTTATACGCTTGTTGATCATAGGAGGTCGGACCTTCAAATCCATCCCACATTCTCACTGTTCATTTATAGAGGGAAAAATTCCTCTTTAGGGAATTGAGACTTGGTGAGCCTGAGAAGTGAGTGCACTGTAAGGGGGAGCCTGTGCCACCAAGTCTCTAGTTGTCCGCCTTGAATAAGACTGGCTGGAGAAATCCAAGTGAGGATATCAACCAATGGTTTCCTTGCCAAGCATAGGGTATTGTGCATGTTGTCTATGTGTGTTTTCATTTGAAACAAAACTTTTCACATTGAGACAAGACCAAAAACAAGTGTTTGCAATGTTTTTCAAAACCAGGATTTCATATTATCACCTCAAACATTTGTTAAAATTCAACCAAAATTCAAACAAGTACACTATGAACCACAACCGATTGTCCTAAACCGCAATTGCCTGAGACAAAAATCTAAGACCAAAACTGAAACAAAACCTCTCTTTGATCAGTCCTGAGCATAACTAGAGTATTCACCTATAGACTTGCAAACATGTCATTCAACATTCAATCATTTAGTTACCATTGCATACCTTGCATCCATCATAGACAAATCATTGGCTTACCTTTTAGCTTGCATAGACCTTGGTAGAAGCCCTAGCAAACTAAAGATTATTCCATAGAGACCAAATTAAAGTTACCCTAATTTCATCATCCTCCATCATTTTAGTCCTTTTATCACCTAGGTTGTCCCTCAACTCCCGAGGCTAGATTCAAGGTCACCTTTTATCAAAATTTGTCACTTAGTCACCATTACTATTGAAGTATTGGCAACCCAAATTGGAATCTTTGGTCCTCTTGGTTTTGTTGAGCAATCTTACCTTTGGTTTCCTCATAGGGTAGTTTATGGTCGTACCTTTAGTCTCATTTCTAGACCATTTCCATTACACTTGCATTTTACTTGCATTGGCATTACCACACTTTGGACCTCATTGTGACACTTACATTTGAGATCTTGACATTTTTTCACCTTGAATCCATAGTTGGTTATCATCCTTAAGCATATTATACCTCCAAAAATCCAAAAAACATAGACTAAGTTCATAGCATTTCCATCCATAGACATAGTTCCATATCAAATTGGCATTTCCCTCTTGGAACAAATCTTATATGGTTGAAACCAGGTCAAAAAGGAAACAAACAGACAATATGGCTAACCCACAAGACTTTATCAATCCATTTGAAAAATCCTCACAAGGGACATCAAGACACTTACCTCCTTTGGACATAGATAATCAAAATGAGACACTTGCCTCCTTTGGACACAGATAATCAAACAAATGACATGAATAACATCAAAGAAGAATATAAAGAAGCTATTATAGATCAAGTTAAAGAAGAAGATACAAAAGCTACCATGGATCAAATTGATTTTCCGAATGATCAAGAAGAGATGAGCATGACGAATGATAAGGCCAAAATATCCTATCAACTAGGATCATCTAGTTTTATCAAATCAGGCTTTCTCATAGAGGAGAATATTCCAAATAACAGTTTACATATACATAATGATGGGTTCACATCTTGTTTTAACAGTAAAAAATAGTCATACCTCCATGATATTAGGGGACACTTTATCCAATACAAACATCAAAAAGTTTGGATGCACATTATTTTTGTATCCAGGTGAATTCAAACTTGAGCAATTTTTGATGGGGAATAAAAAGACAAGAACAAGGTTGTATGATTGAAAAAGAGATAGTAGAAATGTGGATGAAGGAACATCTTCTAAAGAAGAACCCATGGAAATTGTTGATGACCAAGGAGTACAGGTACTAGAACAAATTGAAGGTGGTCATAGAAATATTTTCCTTGGTATGGAAAATCTTATAGAAATGGATGAGGAATCCCTTTTCAATAATATTTCATCTAAAGATATGTTACCTGAAAGCACAATAAAATTACACTATAAAATAAAATGGGATGAATATTTTGAAGAAAAGTCTATAGTTGGGAGAGCACAATTATTTAAAAAATTATTTAGGAGGAAAGAAATGACCCCTGTTTTGGAGTTGTTAGGGGTTGATAATAAGAAAAAGTCATCAGGATCATTAAAGAAAACAATAGTTGAAGACATGCAAGAAGCATTGAATTCTATTGAAAACAAGAGTCGAGCTATTGATTTAAGTGTTGCACGTATAGCATTGATGATGGTAATTTCTAGTAATAAATTATCACATAGAAGACAAGTTAAAGCATTTTCTAAATTACTCAATGTTTCTAGGAGAATTGTTCAAAGATATATCAAAAAGAGAAATAGATTGGATGGAAATATTGAGAATAATTGCATAAATATTTGTAGGGTTCCCCGAAAAGATAAAATCTCAGAAGATGTAAAGGAATAGGTGATTGAATATTGGACCAACCACTCTCATGCTTCTTCCAATAGAAGGGACACTATACAAATAGAATCAACTCTCGTGGTTGTGGGTTTATGAGAAAAGTGATCAGAATGCCTCAACGAAGAAATCGTGGTTGTGGAAGAAATGTTATTATACCAGAAGAAGGATTTAGAGCCCTGTAGAGACAAGTTTAGGCACTGCAAGAGGAATGGTGTTGAGGGTTTGAGCCAAGAAGAGGAGATAAAAGTGAAGATGAAGCTGAAAATGAGGAATAGTTTGAAGAAGAACAAGATATAGGAAGATGAAGCTGAAAATGAGGAACAATTCGAAGAAGAAAAAGATACAGTAGATCCAAAGAAAGTTAGATTATTTAAGGCCATCTCTAAGATTGGGAAAAGGCCAAAGATTGATGCTTCTATATTTTTTGGAAATATTAACCCAAAAGAGTTGATTGATTGAATCAACAATGTGGAGGAGTACTTTGAATATGAGGAGGTGGAAGATCCTGACAGGGTCAAATTCTGAAAGACCGAGCTAAAGGGTCATGCAAATATTTGGTGGAAAGAGGTACAACTAGAAAGAAATCAAGGAGGATAAGAGAAAATAACCATATGGGATTGGATGGTGGAAAAATTAAAATGTTAGTTCATTCCTGTGGACTATGAGCTAGATTTGTTGACGAGGATGCAAGGGTTGAAACAAGTGAGGGAATCTACCAAGGAGTCTACAGAAGAATTTTACTATGTCTTGATCAGAACATGGCATTTTGAGGCCAATAAGGAGAAAGTTTCCCATTACATAAATGGGTTGAAGCCAAGTATTCAAGAAGAGTTGAGTCTGGTAATAATATCTACCATTGAAGATGCATATCAATTTGCTTTGAAGGTAGAAGAAAAGTTGAATAGAAGGTTTGAAAGCAAGCAAAGAGGTAGAGGTCATGGTGGAAGACTAGCAGATGATCATATGGAGGTCAGAATGAAGAACAAAATAAGGGCAAAGGATTTAGTAGTAGCTAGAATCATAAAGGAAATAACACCTACCGTCCTTATGATCAAAATAATGGAGACCAAAGAGGAAGAGGAATATCTAGATGAGGATCAAGAAGAGACGACCTCCGTGGAACCTACTTCCAGTGTGGAGAAGGACATAGAGCATATGAGTGTCCCCAACATCAAGGAAGGACCAATAGAAGACCTGAAGGTAATACACAAGTTGCACATGTGGATGAAGATGTTGAGTCTTCACATTTTAAGGATGCAAAAAGAGGAGAGGTTTTTGTTACCAAAAGAGTCTTGTTGAATGAGGAGAAAGAACCAACTCAAAGGAATATTTTATTTTCGCACCAGATGTAAGTGTGAAGGTAAATTTTGTAATGTTATTATTGATGGAGGTTGTACTAGTAATCTTGTTTCAAAAGAGATGGTTAGTAAGTTATAGTTGGAGAGAATAAGGCATTTGAATCCATATCAGATTGCTTGGTTGCAGAAAGACCATAAAGCTTTGGTAAATGAATAATATTTGGTAAAGTTCAAGATTGGAAATTACCATGATGAGGTATTGTGCGATATTATTCCTATGGATTTTTTCATATGTTGTTAAGTAGACCATGGTAGTTTGATCGCCGAGCAGTACATGATGGGCATGCCAAAACCTATTCTTTGATAAAGGATGGAGTTCATCATAAGTTGAAGCCCTTGAAAGAGGTAGAAGAAAAGGTATGCAACAATGCAAGAATTTGTTTGGTTGATGGAAGAAAGTTCCTAGAAGGTAGGAGGCACAAGAATATGTGTTTTGTATTGATCCCTAGAGTTGAAAAAGAAGATACAAATGAGGTATCGATAGAGGTTTCAGCTATATTGAATGAGTTTCAGGATATTGTTTTTGATAACGTACTTGACGGTTTGTCTCTAGTAAGGAATATTAGCCATTAGATGGATCTGATTCCTGGAGCTAGCCTGCCAAATAAGGTAGCCCATCGAATGACTCTAGAAGAGAATGAAGAGTTTAATAGACAAGTGCAAGAGTTATTGCAGAAGGGATTGATTCAAGAGAGTTTGAGTCCATGTGCAGTACTAGCACCGAAGAAGGATGGAGAATGGAGGATGTGTATAGACTCTTGAGCTATCAACAAGATTACTAGATCAAGTATAGATTTCCCTTGCCAAGGATGGATGATGATGAGGGCCACACCGCCCAAAACCCACAAAAATCACAACAACAGATACCAACACGAAAGATGCGAGACAAAAAATGACTCACTTTTGATTATTTTCAAAAAATGAAATTATAGATTCAAAGCTTACATGCTATAGCCTCATGGGATTGATTCATTACAACAAAATCAACTCTGAAAAGAAAATCTACTATTCGGAGCCACAATTTGCACTATTAGGCCACCTTCTACAACCCCCACTTAACCCTTTTTTTTTATTTTCCCCAATAACCACCCTAGAATGTTCTAGAAAGTTCAAATTTCCCCTTTTGTTTTGGCGCAAAAAGTCCTGCCATTTGATTTTTGGCCTAGGAAGAAATTTATGTGAAATTCACTCTTTAGAGGACCAACTTCGCGGGGCCATAACTTTTGATCTAGGTGTCTAATTTTCTATTACTGCAGATCATTGGAAAACTCTTAATGAGCTCTACAATACCCAAACCACTATAGGTTGGTTCAACCACTTTTTGAGTTGTTTCTGGGCCTCTAAAGTTTTATATCTAAATTTGAAGTTGCATTGGAGAAATTTCTCAAGACAAACTTTATATTCTCCCAAACCATGTAGGGTATTGAGGTGATTCTTTCTTGACTAGAAATTTTTTTCAGCTCTACTCCTTGGGTTAATTTTCAAGTCCATACAAGCCCATTCAAACCAACTTACTAAAAATAGTAAGTGCCCATTTTTCGCTATTTTTGATGCTTGACTTTCTTACACCTCTTAAGTGTCATCATGGAAATCAAAACAACTAAACAAAATAAATAAAATAATTTTTTTGGGTGATGTAAGATTTCCCTACACCACTGGATGCTCTTGCATCAGATGACATTATGGATTGGTTGAGTGGAGCTGAGTACTTCACAAAGATAGATTTGAAGAGTGGATATCACCAAATCCATATTAGAGAAGCAAATGAATGGAAGAAAACCTTCAAAACCAAGGAGGGCTTATATGAGTGGTTAGTCATGCCTTTTGGGCTAACCAATGCACCAAGCACATTTATGCAGCTTATGAATGAGGTATTGAAATAATTTTTTAGAAAAATTTGTTATTGTTTATTTGGATGATATTTTAATTTTTAGTAAAACATTGGAGGAGCACTTGATGCATATCTGAAGAGTTTTTGAGAAGCTAAGGGAGGAGAAGCAGTTGAGTAATTTGAAGAAATGTAGTTTTGTGAAGAGGGAGTTGGTGTACCTGGGATTTTTTGTCTCAACAAAGGGTCTTAAAATGGATATAGAAAAGGTGAGAGTTATCATTGAATGGCCTACCCCAAGGAGTGTTACAAAGGAAAGGTCATTTCATGGTCTACCAAGTTGTTATAGAATGTTTATTAATAATTTCAGTAGTATTTTTGCACCTCTAACTAAAACAATGAGAGGGGATAGAAAGGACTTTAAATGGACTATAGGAACAACAAAGAGTTTTGATATGTTGAAGAAGAAAGTCACAAAGCAACCTATTTTGGCACTTCTATATTTCAAAAAGGTCTTTCCGGTAGATTATGATGCTAGTGGCACTGCCATAGAAGTTGTCTTGAGTCAAGAAGGTAAGCATGTTGCCTATTTTAGTGAGAAGTTGAATGATGCTAAAAAGAAATATTATGTCTATGATCAGGAGAATTATGCTATAGTTCACGAATTTGAAGAAATGGAGACACTTTTTGGCCTCCTACAATGATTTAACAACTAAGCTCTTACAACTATGATTCAAATATTGGACATCTAAACTAAATAGCTATTCAATCATCATGAAGGTGCATTTAACTTGTCAACCCAGGGACATGAACTTGAAATGGGTTAGCACAATATGTGCACTAGGAACCCAAAGTAGTCATCATCATTCTATAGCTAAGAAAAACAAAATGTTGAAAGTAAATTGCTTGGAAAGGAATAACATAAATGTTGAACATCAACCAACAACTAAACCAAGCTAAAATGCATAACATAAATGAAAATCTGAGCAAACAAACATGACACTATTTTGTCTGCTTTGGCTGTAAGAACAGTCACATAATGGAATTCTAGTGGTTGCAGGAACAGTCGGTACCAAATTCTTAACTAATTACTGAACAAAAAGTAATAGTAAACTAATACTAAACTAAAG
This sequence comes from Sequoia sempervirens, assembly GCA_007258455.2. NCBI lineage: Eukaryota > Viridiplantae > Streptophyta > Pinopsida > Cupressales > Cupressaceae > Sequoia > Sequoia sempervirens. The sequence goes on along the minus strand of VDFB02255363.1, from coordinate 129,022 downwards.
AATGAAATACTCACCAAGTGGGCCCCCTTGGATAAGTATCCTCTAAAACTAATGAAAACTCAGATGCTCAAACTTAGAACTTCATTTTATTCACTGGAATTCATGAGTACAAAAGAGTAGCATAATTGTATAGTTGAAAACTTAGAAATGCAAGTACATCATTAGATCGCGCAACCTTTGAGAAGGAACATTTGATCCTTATTTATACTACCAACTGAACAAGGCAGTCAACTCCATGAACTGGGAGGACACCATTCAGGGAAAATAGAGAAAGTGGAGAGGCGGTTACATGTGCATGGAATTTGGTCAGACGTTCCTGCAAATCCAGCACAGTAGTAACGTCTATATTCGCTCAACAACAATAAAGACCATCACAAGGCAGTTACATTCGATTTGCATGGGGAATCTCCTATCGTCGACCTCCTTTGACTTTTGAATGATTCCCTTGCCGGACGTTATTGTGCATGCCCAACTGGCAGTGTCTTTCTCAATTTAGCATCCTCAAATTATATCTACATGGCAATGTTAGTACGCACAATAATTGCATATCTGTAACCACCTTAAAGAACATTCATTAACCATATGCAGGATTAATATAGATAGTCCATATAACATGCCAATATCATTAAAGTTTTGCAGAAATAGGATTAGGCCAAATGTCTATAGTTTGAGGAAATATTATAAAAGTATCAACACTTAACATCAAATTCCACGATGACTTCAACAACTAAATCATAAATTCTACCCAAAATTAGGCCATAAACTAGACTCATCAACACTATTTTTTGTCAAAAGAATTTATTTTATATACCTATCACCAGGCTTTATAGTATTTTAATAGTCAAGGAAAGTTAAATCAAAGGCACTTAAAATAGGTTAAGTTTTAACAGAGTTATACTTTTGTTTTGAAGCATAGGAGTGGAAGGTAAAATAGAGTTGCAAATGCCTTTAGTGGAAGGAAAATTTTGTTGATAGAGATGAATATAAAGGTTGTTGGGTTCAATGAACTCAAGAGTTTTTATCCTGAAGATCCAGACTTTGTAGAAGCTTGAAAGGCTTGTTTGGAACCTATTACATTGGATAGGACAAGATGGTTGGATTTCCTAATCCAAGATGGATGTTGTTTAGAGGAAGTCAATTGTGCATCACGAGGAGTTCTATGAGAGAGAATCTAATCAAGGAGAAGCATAGTGGAGGATTGGCTCAACATTTCAGTCGAGATAAGACCATTGCTCTTGTTAGTGAGAATTATTACTTGCCACAACTACAACAAGATGTGAAGAATTTTGTACAAAGTTGCAGAGTATGTTAGATGGTGAAAGGAACAAGTTAGAATACTGGATAATATCAGCCATTACCCATACTTGAGAGGCCATGGGAGGATATTAGGGTAAAAGCACAATAGTGTGTCACAATTTTGGCCTAATTTATGGTTCTGAGCAAACAATTTTTGACCGGAAGATATTAGGCCGAGTCACTTTCGGCCTAAACATTGTGGCGCTGACGTCGCGGGCACGTTTTCGGCCGAGAGGGTTTCGGCCAAAACCTTCTCGGCCGAATACGGCTGGCCAAAAACATGGAAAAAGTGAGCGGATCAGGTATTTATGGCTTGGAAATATCAAGACATTTTCGGTCAAGAGTGTTTCGGCCGAAACTTGCTCGGCCGAAACCCTCTCGGCCGAGAATGTCTAGTTGGCAGCCAACTCATCATTTTTTAGAATTTTCTAAAACATTCAACTTTGGTAGAGTATTTCTCTAGTCAGAATGACCTTTCTACAAAAAATAAAAATACCCTTTTGTAGAGCTCGGAGTGAAGAATCCAAATATATAATTTTTTTTATATATTTTGATTAGTTTTAATATATTTTATTTTTAAAATAATGCAAGTAGGTTTTAAAGATTAAAAAAGAGGTTGATTACAAATAAAAAAAAGATAGTAAAACTTATTAAAAAAATTTAAATCTTATATGGGGCAAAAGAGGAGAGAGTCTTCTTCAAAATGGTATTTTTTTTTTTGAAAATGATTAAAAAAATTGAAAATAGTTGGCGGTCCGTGAAAACTATCAAATTCTGACATGTTTGACTTTGAAACGTTATTATGAGAAAAATATACATCCAAATTTGATTTTTTTGTTTCCATGCACAAGATATTGAAGTTATCTATTTGGAAAAAAAAACAATAGGGAGAAATGAAGTTTTTTTCAATTTGTTTCTTAACGGTCCATGAAGTCACTCTTTTCTAAAATTTTCAGCATTCCAAAATTTGTCCTTAAATTGATAAAAATATAATGAAAACATTTTTTTTTTAAATTTAAAAATTACAGGAATAAACTACATCAAAAGTTCTACATTTCATTAGTTTACACCATTTTGAAATTCAAAACATAAAGACCACTTTTATGTGGTCGAAGTTCAGAATTTTTTTTTCCTATTGGCCGATTCCTTTATAAAGTGTGACACAGGTTTGTGAAATTTTGTTTTTGGCTTGCCAAGGACACAAAGAGGGCATGATTCCATATTTGTGGTGGTGGATATATTTTCAAATATGACACATTTCATTTTGTGTCATAAGACCAGTCCAGTGCTATTCATATTGCAGAATTTTTTTTTCAAAGAGGTGGTGAGACTACATGATCTACTAAAGAGTATAGTTTCAACCAGAGATACCAAATTTGTTGGTTATTTCTAGAGCACATTATGGAAGAAGTTAAAGACAAATTTAAAGTTTAATTATGCACACCATCCATAGATTGATGGACAAACAAAGGTGGCGAATAGGAGTTTGGGTAACCTGCTAAGATTCTTAGTAGGAGATAAGCCCAAGGGATGGGATTTGATTATACCATAGGTAGAATTTTCTTACAACAATTCTATCAATAGGAGAACTGGTAAATCACCATTCTAGATTATGTATGGGAGTAGTCCAAGAATTACTTCTGAACTGAGAAAGATGGATAAGGGGGAGAAGATTGGTGCTGAGCACTTAAAGAATTTGCATGAAGAGGTGAAAAAACATATCAATAAGATGAACTCATAATATAAGGCTAAGGAAAATTAGAAAAGGAGGTATAAGGAGTTCCAGGTAGGAGATGACGTCATGTTTCATTTGCAAAAGGAGAGGTTTCTAGTTGGTACATACAACAAGTTAAAGATGAAGAAGTTTGGACCATGCAAGATCCTAAAGAAGCATGATTCAGGAAATGCTTATGAGGTAGAGTTGCCAAGTGAGATTCATGTTTCACCTTTGTTTAAAATTTCTTATTTGACCGAATATCATGAAGGAGATAAGGAGAATGAATTGACAGAGGCACAGTGGAAGATTTCAGCACGTACTTTCGAAAAGGAAGAGATGGAAGACATTTTGGATAGCTGCATGGGAAGAAGCACAAGAAACAGGCAATATGCATAGTACTTGGTGAAATGGAGAGGAAGGCCCGTTGAAGATTCATCATGGTTATCTAAGTTTGAGGTTAACCATCTTGGTTTCCCTCTAACTCCTGAGAAGTGATAGGGTCACTTTTCAAATTACCTCGGGTGTCTAATGCAAGAGCATCCAGGGTGTAAGAGCAATCTTGCATCACCCAAAAAATAAAATGTTGTTTCTTTTCAATAAGGACTAAATTTGGTAGGGTTAATATTTTTAGTAAGTTTGCATTTATGCATGGTTGAACAAAAAATCTTACACAAACCTCCAGTATGGTAAATTGAAGGAAATGGTGAAGAAATCACTTCAATACCATTTGTCATTTGAGAGATATTAAAATTTGAATTTTCAAAAATCCTATTAAAATCTTCAAAGTCACTTTTGAGGCACTTAGAGGCTTCAGATGGGCTTGAAAATTGGTAAAAATTGAAAGTAATCAACCTTTAAGCCTTACTTATTTGCTAAAAATCTCTCGAGAAATTTCTGAAAAGGTATTATAATAGAAAATTTGACGGTCGGATCAAAAGTTATGACCCCGCGAAGTTGTACTACCAAAATTAATAAAATTTCAAAATATCTTCTTGAGGAAGTTACACTTTCTAGAAGATTCTAGGGTGGTTACACCGTCCAAATAAAGGATGTGAAAGGGGGCTATAGAAAGGAGGCTAGAGCAGCATAGATTGTGGCTCTGATTTGCAAATTTGTAGATTTATGTAATCTAAAAGCCCATGTGATGGAAAATATAATGTTGTAATTTCATTTTTTATTTAAGTGAATAGAAAATATTTTCTTGCTTCTTGCATTGTTTTTTGCCATTATTTGTTGTTTTTGTGAGTTTTAGATTGTAAGGGGAGTACTCTTCATCAAAATATCACTTTCTACTCGACCTAAAAATAAGTTAAATAATTATTTTTTTATTTTGGCTAAGTAGAAGTGTATTTTTTACCCTATTTCCATTGTTTTGACCATCATGATCTTGCACTCACCCTATGATTTCTTGTACAAATGAAGATAATTGAGTTATTATCTATTTTTTTTATAAATACATGTTAAAACACACTTTGGATTAGAAAGCGTACATGTTTAGTTGTTTAAAAAAATTGAAGTACACATCATGGAGTTTAACATGTGCATGTCTAGTTATTTAAAACATGATGGTTGAAATGTGTAGTTCATCATACATTTATTTAGTTCTTTACTTTAGTCAATTGTAAATTAAAAGAAAAGATAATTCATCTATTTGAAATATTTTACCTCTAGTTCATTCTAATTATTTTATGTTTAAAGATTTAAAATTGTTAAAATATATCAATGAGGATAGTTAACTTATAGTTTATAAAAAAATATGCAAGTTGAGACACACACAGTGTAGTCAAACCTATGCATGTTTAGTTGTTTAAAAAGCATTGGTTGAAACATACATCTTAGAGTTCAGTTTGGATATGTTTAATTATTATTTACTAAAAATACATGTTGAAACACACAATATGGTGTTTAATTTTCACATATTTAGTTGTTCAAAACATACAAATTGAAACACACATGTTTAGTTGTTTAAAACATGATAGTTGAAACACACTGCGTAGTTCAACATACACATGTTTAGTTATTTTCATTGGTGAATTAAAAAAAAGATAATTTATTCTATTTTAAATCTCTCAAATCTAGTTCATTATAAATTTATTGTGTTTAAAATTTAATAATGTAAAAATATATCATTGACTCCATAGTTAAGTTATATTTATACAAAAACATGCAAGTTGAGGCACACATTATGTAGTCAAATTTGTACATGTTTAATTGCTTAAAAAGTGTAGGTTGAAATACACAATGTGGAGTTCAACTTGGACATGTTTAGTTTTTTACTTTCATCAATCAATAAATTAAAAAACAAGAAGATAATTTGATTTATTTGAAAAATCTTACCTCTAGTTCATTCTAAGCTTCTTTTTTTTAAAATATGGGATTCTTAAAATCGATAAATGATGATAATGCATTTTTGTTTATAAAAAATATGTAGGTTGGCATTTAGACTCAACTATTAGAGTAAAAGGTATTTCCTATTTATTTATTTAATTATTAGGTTCATTTTCCTCTAATTACTTAAGCTTACTTAGATCATGTTCTTTATATGTCTCATGTCATAGGATGAAGACACATGTCATGATCTTGTTTTATCCTCACCTAGGGCTTCTAGGTTAATTATCCTTTTATAAGGATTATCTTTTGTATAATCATTAGAAAATGCACATTCATAATGATTCATGGCTTTTTGGATCAATAGCTCTTGACCTCCATAGCTTTGTTATTCTCTCTTTTTGTGACAAATGTTTGATTGCAGGTGATCCTTGGGAGTCATGGAGTTGATTTTTCCCAACTTCAACATGGTGTCAAAGATGCATACTTATAATCCCCTATCCTATTTTTGAGAGATTATGTGCCTTGAGCTATTATTCGGTGCATCCTAGACCAAAATAGTGTTTTCTATTAAATTCAAAGTTGTCAGGAAAGTCAAAATTTCCTTTCGTTTGGCTTGATTTGGACTCCTGAGGTCAGATCTACAAGGGTTTAAAGTAGTTTTTTTCCAGATCTGAAGGGTCACTGCAATTTTGGAGTATTTTGAGCTGAAAATAACCTCACGGTTGCATTCAAGAGGTTGATTTGATCAATTTTGATATAAAATTTGACATATTTTGGTGTTAGGAGCTTTTGAGGAAATTTTGTTTGCTAGGAAGGTCATACAGCCTCCCCAACATGTAGATCAAGGTATTATTTAAATATATATATATATATATTTAAAAAAAAAAAACCTGTTAGCTTCCTTTTTTAAAATGGTTTTAAATATATATATATATATATATTCTTGTTGATAAAAAAATTAAAAACCATTTAAAAAAAGGGGGCTAATTGTTTTAAATATATATATATATATAAAAATTTATGCACCCCATGTGGGGGGGGTAATCGAGGGTACCGCCTCTGCCACATGTGGCAAGCCATCCCCTTGAGCCTTGCCCCCATGTGGGGCGAAGGTACCGCAGGGGGTACTGCCAATGCCACTTTGGCAAGCGACAACCCCCCTCGAGCCTCACCCAAAATTTTTTAATATAATTTAGTAAATATATATATATATGTTTCTCTATAAAAAAATATATTAGTTTTTTTACTCTTTTTTCAACTTTAAAATAAAAACAGTTAGCAATTTTCTATTTGCAATAAAATCAAATAGTCCCTATACTTGGAGGAGATTTTTTCAGACTTTAAAATTAGCAAACCTCCACATTTGGGGGTATATTTTACTAAATTTTGTGGAGATGCTCTTTTTCCTTGCTCATCCCCTCTTCGTTGGGCTTTTCAGTTTTGCACCTCATCTTCCAATGACCATATCTTAGTCATATGGTGGTAATTTTTAGTGCATTTTTTTTGAAATGGGGTAGATTTTATGCTCTTTGTAGTGGTGCAGGTGGTTTCTAGGTTGGACTTCTAGTTTTTTCTAGAAACCAGCTTTCTTAGTGTTGTTGTTGTTTAGTTCTCACTTTGGAGACTCTAACGGGCCATATCTTCTGCATCCAAATTCCCTTTTGGGTGTCATTTTTTAAAAGTGCATATTTTTCTTGTACTTCATCATGGTGTTATCAATTTCCTCTTTTTTGTTCGTTAGAGAATTGTATTTTCAATATGCAGTACTTTTTAGACATTATGGGCTTCCATTATATGCACTTCTAATTATGTAAATGTACTGAGATAAAGTGCCTCAACATTTTACATGTATTATTGGGATCTTGACATTATTTTGTGCCTTATTATACTCATATTATGATATAAAGTTTCAAGGGGGTTTGATGTTTTACCTTTGTTTTCCATCACACCTTTGTCAAGTGAGTGTCCCTTCCATGACAAAAGTGAATCGCATTGATTCTTGCCTCATGTGTGTGTGCCTTTTGTTTTCACACCCTTTATATTTGATGTTAATTTCATGTTTGTGCATCCGGATGTTCTTGATTCCTCTTCATGCACTTCTTTCTGGCATTTAGTTTCAGTGTACCTATCATGGCTCTCCCTTGTTAGCATTATGGATGGGTTTCTACGATTGTTGCTAATGCTTTCTTGGTTTTGTGTTGGAGTGAGCTATGTATCTAGTATTTGTTCATATGTACTATGTAGATGTAGTGTACATCAGTGGTTGGTTACCCTTGCATTTTGATGAGATGGAGCATATACCATATGGACAGTCTTACATCCCTATTTCTAGAGGCTACCTTCCATTTTCATTTGATTAGTGTTCTTTAGACTATTGGTACTTGTGCCATCTGCATCTTCGAGTTCTAGATGTTTTCCCTTGTTTTCCATCTAATTCGAGTAGTATTGTTGGGGGCACTCATGCAAATTCTTGTCTTCTTGATCTCAATCATTATCTATTTCAATTGAGGTTCTTCATTCAACACTATAGCAATCATTCTTCGATAGTGTTTGTAGCTTCGTCATGCTTCAGTGGTGCTCTTCATGTTCATCCTTTGTTCCTATCTTTTGGGACAATTCTTGGTTGGAGGCTTCTTTTTCCTTCACTTTGTTTTGGAGGATTTCCAATCTTCACTCTTGTTTGGCGGCTTCTTCAGTCCTTCTCTTGTATTTCTCTCTTTTGGAGAGGAGTTTTCTCTCATTGGGTTTTTCTCCTTTTTCTCCAATTTTGAAAAATCTTTTGTTTGTACATGGGTACCTCACTAGGCCTTGTTTTCCAGAACCCATCGTGCATTCATCTTTGGAGATTTGAGCTTCTCCCTAAGTTTCACTTAAGGGGGGTGTTAGAGTAAAAGGTATTTCCTAATTAATTAATTATTTAATTATTAGGTCCCTTTTCCTCTATTTAATTAAGCTTACTTAGGTCACGTTCTTTATATGTCTCATGTCATAGGATGAGGACACATGTCATGATCTTGTTTTATCCTCACCTAGGGTTTTTGGTTTAATTATCCTTTTGTATATTCATTAGAAGATGTACATTTATAATGATTCATGCTTTTTTGGATCAATAGCTCTTGGCCTCCATAGCTTTGTTATTATCTCTTTCTGTGACAGGTGTTTGATTGCAAGTGATCCTTGGGAGATGTGGAGTTGATTTTTCTCTACTTCAACATCAACCTACAAAAGTTTTATTTGGAATTTATAAATGATAAAAAATATAATCTCCCATCTTCAAAACTAATTTACAATTTGTTGGATTTTTCAAGAAAGGTAAACCTAAATCAAATGAAGCCTCAATGATTCAATGTTACAAAAATCATTTCCTATTGTTCCTTCTTATACATACAAAAAATATTAAACAATAGAAATTTGACAGTTACTTTATTGACCCATGCTAAGTATCTCAAATTAAACAACTAAAACCATATATTTATAGATAATCCTAGGTAATTAGATATCATTAAAAGAGCATTGTGGAATCATTTGGAACACACATGGCTTTCACATCTACAAATTGAAAGCACAAAAGAGAATTTAAAGCATATTTGTTTATATTAATCCATCCCTATGTATTGCATTATTTCTTAAGATGTCTACACATTTGCTCAACTCCTAAGTGGTTTGACTACTGACAAGAAAATCCAAGGTTTTCCATTTATCCTCAAAAAATATCACTATGCTTGACAACAACAGGTTTTCTTGGAAACAACTATAAATGCATGAGTACATTACAATTTAAGGTTATTTTGATAATAGACGAAGTCATAACATTATGACAAAACTACATGGCATGATCTAGTCCTAGACTATGCCACTTATTGTGACCCAATATTTCATTTAAACATTATTGAATATAAATATTCATTATAGGTTCACAATATAAATCAAAAATCAATCTCCAAGTCCTAGACATTAGTTACAATATATCAACAAACCAATATCTATAGTTCAATATCAACATAATTTTTGGAAAAGGCTATTCATTCTTACTATTTCTCAAAAATTTCAAACTCAATCTTTTGTAATCTATATTTTATTACATTTATTATCTTTTTATCATTCATTGTAGGATTCAATAGAGTTATTTTTTTAAATACAAAATAATTTTATTACAATCCTAGGGGGAATTATTTTTTATTATTAGTTATAGATCTATAGTAATAACTTTAAAGGTTATAACTTTAAGTAAATATCAATCATTATATTTTTTTATCATTTTTTAGGTAATTCATTTAACTTCTATTTTATCTTCATTTTTCTCCTCTTATTTTCTAATTCAAACTTTTATCCCCTTCTATTTAATGAACTATGACATTTTATTCACCTTGGACATCTCTCTCTTTTAAGTGTGTTATTACACTATTTGAGTAAGTTTACTTGGGCTATTAGGAATACCTATTTTTCCTAGTTAAAGTAGCAAATAATAACATGTGTACACCTTCACTTGAGGTACAAAATGTGGCCCACACATGCCACTACTATCTCATCAACTATTGATTGATGACCTAGCTAGATTTCAACTTTGTTCAACCAAGGACACCTCTATCTTAGCTAAATTAAGTGAATTGATACACTAATTGAAAATTCAACTCTTCACCTCATCTTTAGACTGAGTTAACTAATGTATTGATTGGTATAGTTAAACTCATAACATTTAAACATGATCTCTTTAATCCATGCATCCTTGAGGCTTATATATTTGTATGTAAAATTTTGAAATCAATTAATCAATTTTATTTTAATCTCCCTATATTATGTATTGGATTATAGCCAATATTCAAGTTCTACATAATTTATTGTTTACATCTATTTATGTACCTTTCTTCATTCACATAGATCTGGGCTTGTGTTTGGGTTTCATTGAATCCTTTAGTATTAATTATTCTACAATCTATCATTTATTATCTACATCATAATAATAAACCATGGAGTTGACATAAAACATTAATGTAATAACTTTGAGGTTGTTACATCTAAAAGCATTATTGATTTCTTTTGGAGAAAATTCTAAATTTCTACAACCTAGTCTAAGAAAATTTAAAATATTATAAATCCAATTAGCGGATGAAATGGCTCAAGATAAATACACTAAAAAATAAATGACTCTCAGCCCAGTTTTAGCACTAGTATAAATCTGCTAACATCTCTAAAAATACCACAATTTTATTTGTGGCTTTTCTCTGAATTTTATCAAGGTACAACTCCCTCACAAGATTTTCAATGAATTTATCTAAGCTACTAACACGGGTAAGCTTTTAACCAGAAAGCAGGAAAGGAAACAAATTCCATTTCATAAATATGGAACTAACATAGAAAGCGTAAATCATAGCCATAGACAATTAGCAAAAAGATTGAAAAGGATATGACTGTCCTATCAAAGAAATGAGTTCATACTATAATAAATGGACACCATAAAGCTTATCTCACAAAGAAGGCATAACTATATTGCACGTGTAATGCAAAGATCAGTGTACTAAGCAACACATTAAATTCATAACACAAAGATCATGTGAACTATTACAGTATGAAATAAATTACTAAATTCCTCTCGATAATGCCAACAGGTGTACATCCGGAGAACCCCTAACTTTTTCTCCATTTTCAAATATATAGCAAATTAACCCTACTGAATGATCGCCAAAGTCGTTACTAAATTTGATGGTCTTCTTATTTTTTCCTATCTTCTTTAATACTGCTAAAGATCAGTTGGAATAATTAACTTGGCAAATGAAAGAGCATTGGGCAAGAAAATTGATCTTTATCCCACCAACGGTCATCGAATGACCTTTCACACAATTGAATAATTAATGCAACATCAAGGAGACACGATAATATTGCACGTGTATACTGCATGATTAGAAATATAATTTAAAATCATTTCAAATCAGCTATTAATTTGAACTAGGTTTCCATCTCATTGAAATTTAGGAGAAAGCGTCAATGTCTAACCAAACTTCTATAAATTCAACTAGTGTCACTATCCTTCATCATTCAAAAGCATCTAACATGGCAAGCTCTCATAGTGACGACTATTTTGTAAAGGATTTCATTGTCCTAGAGGAGATTGAATATAGCCCACTATTCAAGCATTTGTCGGATCAGCTAAAGAAGGTATTCATGATACAAAGCGAGGTGGAAGAAGAGGTGCTTCCCAACATCCTAGGTGGAGCATTTTTGAACTAGACACATGTACACAACACCACCATGTTGGAGCATTTCATATACACGGTCATCAAAACCTTTGGCTGCCACAACTGGGGTGTAAGAGCATTGAAATGCCTAGTGAGGCCTGAGTTTCATCACTATGTCAACATAGCTATCACTGGGCTTAGTCACTATCCTCAGATTGGATTGATAACTAACACCATTTGTATAGTGTCAACTCTTTAGAATGAAACTATCGAGGAAGTAGTCGCTCTTCTACATGCGGGAATTGTGAAGAATGATATGGGACTCTTCACACAATTCCTACAATCACATGAGAACTTGTTGTCACTTGCTCAAGTTGAATGCCTCCAAACTATGGTTGAGGGCATCTGAGTCTTGATGTTTTCCCTGTGTGCCTAAACAAAAATGTCTTTTTTTTTATATGAAATTTTTGTAGTTGAATCAAACAATTTTGTAGTGCCAATGCAATGTAGAAATGTACATATATATAAATAAAATATTCCTTTTGATATCACCGTGCTCTTGTATGCATGGCTTTATTTGCTTATGTTCATATCATATCTAGAAAATGTTAGTTTCTTTTTCTGCATAATGCACTGATTATGTGAATTGAACTCATTTTCACTCCATCAATCACTGAAAAGATTTTGGACAGTGAAACAGGTAGTTCACATAACTTAAGAAAACATCGCTTAGGTTCTAAACAACTTAAAGAATACTACCTACAAATATAACTTGCAGGGGAGGCTATCGGGTAACTCCTATCACATGACAACTCATCTCGCAGGTCATTTGCACACATATACCCTCTTTTAAGGAACGGTAAGTTTGAATAAAGTTGCAAAACACTTCTCAACCAAAGATGCAACAAAACAGGTGGTAAAATGGGAGGTTTGAGGAACAAATCAAAACCCCGCCTGAGTTTGAAATGTACAACAAAACATCGCTTGAACACGAATGTACATAAAATAACTAAGGCAAAAGGCAAGACAGTTGAAAAAATGGGTAAGGTCATGTTTATGAGTAACAGTGGCTCTGACTGGGGACAAGGACTGCAAAGGATGTAGAGAACCCAGCATGTAAGACCAATCCTTTCCATTGGGCACGAAGTCAAAACAAGAAGGAGACCAAACCAAACAATAAGCCAAAAATGAACGCACCAAAATTGAAACTATTTACAAGGGAGGACCAACCTGTCGGAAAGGAAAAGGAAAGGGTAAACAATCATACGAACCCATTCACTGGCTGGGAGAAGAATAACCATTTCCTAAAAAGGCCCACTTTCCTGTACAATCTCTGAAGCAAATCTAGAAATGTGAACATCCCAATATTGATACGAATGGAACTGCAACCACAATCAAATGATTTTCCAAAAAGCCACTCATCATTGAAAATTTCATCCTGCTGCCATCCTGTCGACACTAGACTATCCTTAATTAGCCAATTTCCATGGTCGAGACTCGTCAATCCAGGTATTCCTAATTCTGATACAAAATTTTGAGACCTAAATTCCTCTCCAACATTACATCTCCTATACATCCCTCCTTCGATATCAAGAACAATATTTTCCTTAACTTCAGCACACCTTTCCTTGATCAAGTTATTTTCATGAGAGATGATTACCTTTGTAAATTGAAACAAAGTAGGAGTCAATTCACTTCTAACCTCTGATTGTGCACCAATCTTATCTTCCTCCAATAAAGGACTAGCATTTTTCCCATCGTTTCCTTGATCGTGACCATTTTCAACCATTGATGTACACAATATTCAAAATCAGACACAGACTGATCAACAATTAAATCTATAAAGAGAGGATTATCATATACTTTGAATTCATCAAAATTAAAGAGAGGGTTAGGATGAATTGACCATTTCTCTCCTTCTTGAGAGGTACCATATGCGAGACCTCTATTTTCTTCTAGATGAAAACATGTATTCTCATTCGTCATCTCTTTGAAAGAGAAAACTTCATATTCAAAAATAGGAAAGGAATTTGACACCAGGTCCTTTGAATCAACCTTAGAAGAGGACTTATCTTCAAAAAGAGGAGAGGAAATTTGTGTCTTCTTCTTCAGCTCATCATCTTCATCATCACTAGATGAATTGGGATCACTTTCAACCTAAAATAAGGTATATAAATTGAATCCCTGCTCATTACAATGTTGATTTTGTTCCTCATTAGGTTTTTGCATGCTATAAAAAATTGTCAGATTAATGTTTTCAGCAGTCGGCTGAGATAGTTCTGCTTCTTCATGAATTTTAACCAAGAGCTCAGAGGAAAACTTGCAACTATCTTTAGGCTTGACACTTGCACCTAGTTTCCATTTGCCTACGGCTATAAAATCATCCTCAACATTTATTGCTTCTAATTGAGCCCTCTCAATCCCTTGAACTTTATCTCTTTTGAGGATCAATTGAATGTCAGGTTCCATAGCATAAATAAATATATGAAACCAGATCTCCTCACTGGGTCTTTCTAGAATTGGAATTCGTTGAAAAGACCAATTAAAATGATATACAAAATCCCTCATTGTTTCAGCCTTGTCCTTCATAATTTAAAAGAAAAGTTGCAGGGTGGTCATGATGTTGATTGGGGTTTTATAGCATTGGAGAAATTTTGTTTTAAGAACATTCCATCCAGTAATGCTTCCCTTTTCAAGTCCCCCTATACCATTATGTTGCTTTCTCATTCAAACTATTAATGAAAGTTATAAAAACATCCTTTTCCTAAATTCCTAAAATTCCACTTACTATGCAGTCATAGCTAGGATGTGTTCCTCAAGGTCTTGTTCATTTTGACCAAAAAATTTAGGAAAATATTTTTGGGAACCATGGGGCAAGTCATGGTATTGTGACAAGGCAAGAGGGCCAACATGATTACACCAAAAATTCAATGCCATGGATGATTAGAGTCGCCAACTCACAAGGGTGTAAATATTGAAAGAGAAAGATATTGAGTTAATTTTTGGGTGGTGGACGAGCTTGAGGTGGATTTTTAAGTTGATGGAGAGGTGGGCCTCGTGGATGTTGGAACGACTGATTAGTTTGACAATCATGATGATGATGAGGGTTGTCGTAATACATGAATATCAACCTCGGAGGGTGTTCAACTATACGTGCAGGTGGGCACTGGGCCAACTCTTCCTCTTCTTCCAAGGCAAGATTCACTCACATATAATCTATTGAATTCCTCCTAACTCTCCAGGTGAGCTTATTTAATTGTGAAATGATGTCTTCTTGTTCTACTCCTACCTAATCTAAATCTAGCTATAAAACAAGAAACACAACATTATGAGGAAGTACCATTTTGTCACATGAGGCGATGGATGTTGTCATATTTTTTTTTTAAATTCAATTTCTCTCCCCAGCAGAGTCGCCAAAAATCTGTCAGAGAATGAAATGGCTTTAGATAAATACACCAAAAAATAAATGACTCTCAGCCTAGTTTTAGCAAAAGTATGAATCCGCTAACAGTTTTGAAAAGACCATAATCGCATTTGTGGCTTTTCTCTGAATTTTATCACGGTATAGCTCCCTCACAATATTTTCAATGAATTTATCTAAGCTACTAACATGAGTATGCTTTTAGCCAGAAAGTAGGAAAGGCAACATATGCCAGATCATAAATATGAAACTAACACAAAAAATGTAAATCATAGCCATAAACAATCAACACAAAGATTGAAAAGCCTATGATTGTCCAATCAAAGAAATGAGATCATACTATAATAAATGGACACCATAAAGCTTATCTCACAAAGAAGACATAACTAATCGCACACATAATGCAAAGATTAGTGTACCGAGCATCACATTAAATTCATAACACAAAGAACATGAACTATTACAATATGAAATAAATGACTAAATCCCTCTCAATAACATCACTAAGTGTATATTCAAAGAACCCCTAGCTTTTTCTCCATTTTCAAATATATAGTGAATTAACCCCACTGAATGGTCGCTAAAGCCATTACTAAATTTGGTGGTTTTCTTGTTTCTTCCCATCTTTTGGAATACCACTGAAGATCAGTTGAAATAATTAACCTGGCAAATGAAAGAGCATCGGGAAAGCAAACTGATCTTTATCCCACCAATGGTTTCCAAATGACCTTTCACACAATTGAATAATTAATGTAGCATCAAGGAAACAACATACGATTGCACATGTATACTGCCTAATTAGAAATGTAATTTAAAACTGTTTCAAATCAACTATTAATTCGAATTGGGTTGCCATCTCATCAAAACTTAAGAGAAAGCATCAATGTCTAACCAACCTTCTATAAATTCAGCTAGTGTCACCATCCTTCATCATTCAGTAGCGTCTAACATGGCAAGCTCTCCGAGTGA
The DNA here is from genome assembly GCA_007258455.2 of Sequoia sempervirens. Classification (NCBI taxonomy): domain Eukaryota; kingdom Viridiplantae; phylum Streptophyta; class Pinopsida; order Cupressales; family Cupressaceae; genus Sequoia; species Sequoia sempervirens. The sequence continues at coordinate 113,115 of VDFB02255363.1, read as the reverse complement.
CAAAAAGTATACAAACGATTTCATTGTTCTAGAGCAGATTGATTGTAGCCCACTAGTCAGGCATCTGTCAGATCAGTTGAAGGAGGTCTTCGTGATATAGAGCGAGGTGGAAGAAGAGGTGCTTCGCAACATCTTGGGTGAAGCATTTTTGAGCTAAGCACATGTAAACAACACCGCCATGCTAGTGAATTTCATATACACGATCATTAGGACCTCTGGCAGTCACGGTTGGGGTGTAATAGCATTGGAATGCTTGGTGAGGCCTGAATTTCATCACTGTGTCAACGTAGCTACCATTGGGCTCTGTCACTATCCTGAGAGTGGACTGATAGCTGATGCCATTTGTATAGCGTCAACTCTTCAGAATGAAACTGTGGAGGAAACAGTCGCTCTTCTACATATAGGAATTGTGAGGAATGATATGGGACTCTTCACACAATTTGTGGTCACATGAGAACCTGTTGTCACCTGCTCAAGTTGAATGCGTCCAAACTATGGTTGAGGGAATTTGAGTCCTGATGTTTGCCCTGTGTGCTTGAACAAAAATGTGTTCTTTTGTCTTTTATTTTTGATATGAACTTTTTGTAGTTGAATCAAACAATTTTGTAGTGCCAATGCAATGTAGAAATGTACACATATATAAATAAAATACTCCTTTTGATATCATTGTGCTCTTGTATGCATGGCTTTATTTGCTTTTGTTCATATCGTATCTAGAAAATGTTAGTTTCTTTTTCTACATAATGCATTGGTTATGTGAATTTAACTCACTGTCACTCCATCAATCATTGAAAAGCTTATGGGCGGTGAAACGGGTAGTTCACATAACGTAACAAAACACTGCTTAGGTTCTAAACAACTTAAAGAATACTACCTACAAATATAACTTGTGGGCGAGGCTATCAGGTAACTCCTAACACATGACAACTCATCCTACGGGTCATTCACACACATATACCCTCTTTTAAGGAACGATAAGTTTGAATAAAGTCACAAAACACCACTCAACCAAAGATGCAACAAAATAAGTGGTAAAATGGGAGGTTCAAGGAACAAATCAAAACCCTGCCTAAGTTCGAGAAGTACAACAAAATGCCGCTCGAACACAAATTTAAGTAAAATAACTAAGGAAAAAGGCAAGATAGTTGAAAAAAGGGGTAAGGTCATGTTTACGAGTAACAAATCCTAATATATGTAATAATGAAATTTGCATACTTATGTCATTTCCTATTTAATTTTATGCATATTTTAAGAAAATGACTAAATAGAGTAACAAATGACACAATATTATAACTCTATGATGATGGATAGTAAAAATAGAGATTAAAAAGACATGAATGGTAGTTGTTAATCTCATAAATGATCAATACACATAAAACTTAGAAGAATTTTGATTCAAAAATAAAATGAGGCCACTAAACATCCATGGTTTCTTGGGCAATTGATTAACTTGATGGGTTATGTAGATCCAATTGGTTTTACCTACAAACGCATTAAGAAGTTCATAGATTTTTAAGACCTACAGGGTCCCATGAGAGTCATTAAGGAAATCACTAAAATAATTTCATGGAAGCCATGGGTAGACCCTTGCCTTTGTAGTATTAAATAAAAATTATTTATCATAATATTAAAGCATAACATATTAAGGGAAAATTCAATGGCAATGTGTCCTATATCATTCTTCTTACCTCATTCTATACAAACATATTCACTTACATTAACTATTTTTCCTTGATAATTTAAGTGAGGGATAATGGTCACTTTTTATTGATATTAAAAATTTAAAAAGTATACTGATAGTCATGCCCTAATTGTAGCAAAAGGAATTTAACCATACATAATAGCTAATGTAAGGTAACAAACCTAATGACATTACATGAATATTTTATAATAAAATATGAAAGGACAAATAGTAGCATGACCCAACTTTCCTAATAGACTATGAAGAGAACTAATTCAAACATTTAGAAAATCTAAACAGTAAGGCATGTCTTCCCTCTTTATTAGGCCCACTCTTCGCTATAGGAATTTGATAGCTTTAGTTTCCTTGGTTAGGTTGAATCATTCTTAGAGTGGGGATAACTCTTGGGTACACATAGCTCCATTACACCAAGAGAGGGATTATGAAATCCGACCATGCATTTGAGATAACCTTGAATGAAAACCATTTTTTTTCATCAAAGCCACCAACCTCAAATTAATATCATGTTGTTTACATATTTCCTACAAATTTTGAATCAAATAGTAAAGTCATAAATTCGAAAGATGTTACAAATCATAAAATAAACATGTGCAAGTTAAAAACTACAATGTGTATTTCAACCTACAAATTTTTTATACAAATCAATTGTAACATAACAAATAAAATCTAATAATTTTCATGCAACCCTTCAAAACATAGAATTAGGCAAACAATTTAATTCAAGCTACAATAGTCTAAAAGACATTCAAATCTCATAGTCCTATCTAACCTATTGCGTAGACAACTTATATGTCAAATTGTTACACATCTCATATAAAATTTAAACTAATTTTATAACTTTGTAATGATGGAACATATAAATAGAGATGAAAGATAAGAATGGTAGTTATACAATGAAATAACACAACCAAATTAAATAAATGATCAATAGAAATAAAAAATACAAGAATTTTGATTTGAAAATATAATAAGACTTATGGACATCCACAATTTTTTTACCAAATTATTAACTTGGTAAATTATTCATACCCAATTGATTTTAATTGTAAGGGCATCTAGAATAAGATATTTTTAAGAGTTGGAGAAGCCCATGAGAGTCATGGAAGAAAATCCAAAAATAATTTTGTAGAAGCCATGAGTAAATGCTTACCTTTACAATAATAAACCAAAATGTTTTGTTATAAACTTAAAATGAAACATGACAACCATAAAGTGGATGATAGCATGCCTTATATTGTTCTTCCTATTACATTCCTCTAGAAGAATGTAATAGGGCATGGTTAAATTTTTTTTATATGATTTAAACCTACTTCTTCAGAGTTTCATCAAAACATCTTCACAATATATTGAGATAGGGTATAGAAACCTATTGAGAATAATTAGTGTCTATAACTCATATTTGACTTGCAACTTGTAAAGGTAGGGTTGGAGTCTTTACTACTAGTTTTTGAAATCTCAAATTGAAACAATGAAAGCAACACATATTGACTTCATATGTTATTTTATTATTTACTTGATTTCTGGATTCGATTGTGTAATAATTTTTGCATCAATGTTTCAGATCACACTCTGTGATCCATCATCAAGATGAAAAGCAAAGAGCTCAAGGAGAAAAATGATGATGGATTACGGAGTATGATCGGAAACATTGATGCAAAAATTATTACACAATTGAATCTAGAAATCAAGTAAATAAACATTATAGATTGTGGAAACTTGATATGTTAATGTTATTTGATGACAATAATCACTTGATTAAGTTAAGAAAAAAAAGACGATAACTAATATTTCATCGTAACGGAAAATATAAAGATCAAAACATTGAAGTTATAATAATTATATGTTAAAATTATGACATGATGCCTTGGAGAATAGCCACTTCCTTATTTAATACCCTTATCTTGGAAATCCGTCCTTTCATGAAAGCCATTGTCAGCAAAACATTTTGAAAACACCAACCAAAACAAGAAAAAGCGCGTGAAAGTGTCTTTTTTGTTCTAGTATTACGTAAATCAGGTACATGAAAATGCAGTAGAAGGAACTGTCCATCAGACACCGCCATTGTTAAGTACACACAATTCGACGGTTGCAAATTACAAAAGAGCTCTAACTTTTAAGCCCGTCTGCTGTACCTATCTACTCTTCGCCCTTACCTTTATCTATACTAATTATCTCGTGTTTAATGCCTGTACTTTCTCAGTTTTGAATTTAGCATGAAAATAAAATTGAACCCAAAAATCCAAATTCTGTATTCAAATTCACTGTACTAGGTGACGATCCGTTCAAATTCATCAGTGCAATTCCATTTTACCAATAAAACCGTGGCCAGAATACAATGGGCAACATTACTTCGCATTTACTAAACGCTGTACATCGTGCAGATTGGATTTTTCCTTTAAAAGATGTGGATTGTCGTAAGGCTTGAATTTGTTTCAGTGTACGGTCTTAGAATTTACTCGGACAATCTATTCTTTATTACTCTTACGATCGTCAGACACGGAGTTGTAAATCTGCAAAAGTAAATTTGGTGAAAATGTTATTGGCTGCTTGGTTTCCATGAGATCAAATGTCTTATATTTTAATTAATGAGGTGGACAACTAAAAACAAAATAAATACATTTGTTTTGTCAGAATTGTCCAATGAATGTTTTTAATTACATCCACGAGATCAGTTGGCCTATGGGACCCAAGATACAGAATTGAAACCCTTTTTTTGCAACAAACAGAGCAGCTGCCGACCCCACCAACTACTCCTTGTTTCCATCTAACTCTTTGCTGATTTTATTTCTTCTACTGTGTATTTTGATCAGGTAACTCACAGTTTCAATAATCTTCTCCTCTTCAAACAGGGCCTCTAATGATTTGACTTTAAACAGATCCGAGTAACTGTACCTGATGTCCTCGTAAGCCTTACATTACATAACGTAGTGCCAACTACAGTAGATATGCTAATCAACATTGACAACTATCAAAGTTGAACAAAGGAATTTTTAGAGAGTTGAGCAAGTAAGTAATATGAAAAGGTAATTCCACCTACAGTAGATCTGCTAATCTTTCACTGTGTACGCTACCATCTTCTGTACATGCATTTACTGAAGAATGTTGAACAACATTTATGATCACAATTAATGATTCAAGTAAATTTTACCCATTCTATGGTAATTTAGACCATGCTCGGACCTGTCCTTTCTGTCCCTCTAGAGAAAAGCAAAGTTTTGCTAAATCCATTTAAAGAAAAAGCAGACAATAATATCTCACTGTGACACGGAATTCACTATAGATGACTCACTATGGTTCAATCAGTCTGGTATGAATTAGACCCATTTGCTTTGGTTCAACTACGTGGACCCCGTAGATTCAGTTTCCTTTTTTGATTTACACGTAACTGAATTATATCAAATTGCTTCTTTTTCTTTTTTGTTTTTTTAATGGTTCTAATGGTGAAAATTATTTACTTAATACTCTTTTTCTTTATCTTTTTGGGTTGTGATTTGGTTCTCTTTTAATATATTGATTAAATTAGTAAATGAATGGTATTCATTTCCACATCTCATCATCATTGTTGTTTACAACTTTGGTTTACATAAATTGTAGAATTGATAGATAGATTCTATATTCGTAAATTCAATCATTATATTTACAAAATCCAAATTCAATATTCAAACTTTTGCTTCCTTTTTCACATGATTATTACAAGGTGACCAAAATCCAATTTCTTCAATGCTACCATGGTCTCTTTAAAGGCTAATTCTAATGGACTAAAGCATCTAGAATATAGAACATGGAAAGAACAACTAGGTTAAGGAGATTAAGAAGAATCAATTCAAGATTGATTGTTTATGACATCATCCTTAGAGCATATTGCATGCTTGCTTGTAGCTCTCGATCTTGATTCATTGTCATTAAATTGGTCGATCTAAGGGTCTAAATGAGAACTTCAACTTAGCATTCCAACAAATTCTTAAAGATGTTTGTAAACACCACTTAACTTTTTGCAAATTTACATACCAAAATTAAGGTGAACATGTTTCATTTTACATAATTTATATATATAAAATTGTGAATTGTGGATTCACATCTATGCATTAAGATTGGGTTTATGCTCGTGGAGATTTTAAAGAAGAAAACTCTTTATTTGTATCATAGGCATATGGTAGATTGTCTAAATCATCAAGAGATACAAGATAGTCTAAAACAAGATCATCTACGAATGGCTGAGTATTAGGATCTCCATGTATCTTTAAAACTTTGGTTCAAAGTGCACAAGAACACTCAATGTGTATAATGGCACTCAAAGTGTTATCATCAATTTGTAGACCAATCAATCCTATGACATGATTATTTTTAGAATTCTAAACAACTTTTTTTTTTAAATACCTTGTTGAGGAACAAGAACATTTAGATATGGCAAAAGATGAAGCCAATGCAAGTGCTTCAAGATACTATCTCTCCATTGCTTACAATTCCCCTTTTGCAAGATGATTATAAAAGGATGAAATAAAAAATACATAATGAACTAAGATAGATCTCTAAATTACTTAGACATAAAACCCTTAGCAAAAAATATAAGCTACCCAACATGAATCAATATGAAAATGAATCCCCCTAGAAGCACAAATCAAACACCAATTTCAACAATTCTCTAAGAAATGAGTCAAAGCAATCAAATCACTTCAAACTAAAGTTTTCTATATCTAAGGAAAAATCTAGAATTTAAATGGCATGGATGGATGTGTAATTCTCAAAGTACCTTTTCAATGCTAATAATTAACTCCAAAATCAAATATTGTTGGTGCAAGATATGACTTGTTGAAATATACAAGCAATTTTGGGCTTTAAATTGAAATATTACACACCTATAGAAAAACCTATACCACTATAAAGTGCTTGGAACTAGCTTTTTGATGCCTATAAGAACACAAAAAATTGATACACTTGTAAAAATATATGCCTCCTAAAATAAGCTCCTTTAGGTAATAGAAATGGGCCCCCCTTCACTATTTAGGCAACAATATGAGCAACACCACCTATATAAGTGATGAGAGGGCAATGGAGTTTAACACACTACCTAGCTAGGAAGAGGTAGTGTGCATCCACATAATAGGTTGCACAACAAAGCAATGGTTGGAATTTTGTGACATCGATGACTATGAGCTAGTACAGGGTAGTAGCAATTAATCACATGTTGCCAACTGGAAAAAAGCACCCACGAGGGGAACAAAATCAACTGCTAAAACTCTCAATGATTGGACACTACACTTTGATGATGGAAAAATTACCTAAGAATATTCTAATCTACAAACCACCAACTAGATGTAGACCTAGTTTTTGACAAGTATAGATATGTAAAATTGTACAGAATGTAAGAATCTATACAACTATATAGATTTTCTAGTGACATTTTTTGCAAAACCTAAAAAATGGCTTAGAATTTTTTTATCTCCAAACCCCATCAATTTATAAGTTTTTGGGCTTGCTAGACTCAAATTTTAAGATCCATTTTGAACCAAAATATATTCAACAAAAGTGCATACTAAAAACACTCACAAATTAAGAAGGGGCTTGCAGATTTGAAGATTTAATACCATGTAAGAGTTATACAATGTATTCAAGTAGCTAGGATCGCCTATAAAACCAAGATCAACCTTCCACAAGTGAGTAGCAAGAAATAAATTCTAAATTAAATAATTAATCAAAGATACAAATAGAATATGGTGCATAATGTGTTGTAATGAATCTATAAATTTTATGTTTAAAAATTTAAGGTTGATAAAGTATATCAATGAGGATAGTTTAATTATAGTTTATAAAAAATACAAGTTGAGACACACACCATGTAGTCAAACATGTGTATTTGGTAATTAAAACATAGAAAAAGGCGGTCCTTAAGTTTTATGTTAAGAACCTAGAGGGTTACTTTTCCTTTTCCTATAGGATCATTTAGGATGCAAATCAACAAGGTGATTAGATTGACTTGCAACCTTGTAGGTGAGTCAATCAGACCTGGATCTACATCTTTTGTATGGTGTTGGGAATTGATTGAAATTGATTTTCCTTGATTAACCTAATTAAACTACGTGCCCTAATATGAAAATGCAATATTTTGACAACTGAGAAATTGTAACAGAAATTCACAAGAAGATCTGAGAAAGGAAAAGTTATGTGTACCTGTCCTATAAATTTGTAGATGGTTTGAATAGGAGGATAGAGCCACCCAAGGGTGTCTATATCCTTGTAGGGATATTTTGGAACTTTTTTCACAACCCTCTAATGTCGGATTAGAGCTTCTTGAATCACTTGAAAAATTATCGAATCATTGTTGGATAATTTTGTGAGTTTTCATGGCTTGTCAAGGTGTAGGGATTTGAATGGAACAATGGATGAATGGACCTTCAAACTCCCTTCAATCCTCTCCAAACCTAAAACTTGCACATTCAAAGAGAGATGAAGGGTTGTGCCATTTAGGGGCTTTCCTTAATCAAACCACATGTTAGTGTTTCCACTTCCACAATGGTAATGTCAATGATAAAAGATGGATGATAGAAAGGAATGATGAATCAATTTTTTTTTGTAACTCACCACTCTTAAATGGCTTCTTTGAAGGACTGAAGTCATGCACGTTAGCTCAAGGTCTTGGATCTTGCTTTCTTTATTTGCTTGAATCGCTTGGAGACCTACAAAAGGATTAGCCTTCACAAACAATGAACATGCATAAACTCACGTAGGATTTGACATGATGTTTGGGATCTTGAATTGCTACAATAAAGTTCTGAAATGCTACTCTTGAATGCTCTTAACTTACTCTTGAAAATAATTATTTCTCTTAGTTTTTTATTAGTTTTGAAATGATGCAATAACTAGGTATTTATATGCAATTGTTTTAATTTCCACAAATTAAATCCCGATAGCCGACATTGGAAGCTTGAGTTGTAAATAGTAAAATAGCAACACCAACATATTTGAATTTGAGACTAGGAAAAATAGGAGGATGTTATTTCCATAGGGTGTCTCTATCCCAGTCCTATTTTTTAGAATTTAAGGTGTCAAGGTCAAAGTATTAGATGAATGCATTTGTTTTTCGCTTGTAATTTATCTATACTTGTTAAAAATTGCCATAGAATGCATAATTTGGGAAATTTGGGATTCAATTAGGTCCAATAATTAAGGGGGAGCCAAAATATAGTGTGAAATTGTCAACAATGATAATTTATGATGCTACATTTATCCCCCACTTCAGTGAGAGTGTGAACTTATGCTCCTAGACTCACACTAAGTAGAAAACATATTTCAAGAGGGGTTTGATTGTATAAATGTTGAAGAGATGGGATGACAAAGGATCTAGGGGGAGTGCACAAGCCCCTAGGATTTAATATCCCATGGAAAACCAACATAAGCACAAAGGAACACACATGCATGTAATGCAACAAGACAACATACACAAACATATATGACAAAAACACGAAGCATACACAATGACAACACATGACATATCATAACATATAGATGATAACAAAATAAACACAAACATAATACAAGCATGAAGAAGACACACAGAAAACACAAGGTTAGTACTAAAAGGATTCAATTCAATAAGGTAAAGAGATCTTGGTCTTAAATTGTCTCAAATACCAAACATCATCCATTGAATGAATGTTAGACAAGAGAATGCTCCCATGAGGACTAGCAAGTTGTGTTATGATACATCACTCATGAGCCACATGGATCTATTGGCTAGCAAGTTGTGTTATGGTAGATGACCATGCAATATGATGGATTCCACAAGGCTAGCAAGGTGTGTTATGCTAGACACTCATGAAACACATAACTCTACTATCAAGAAAAGTGTGTTATGCTTGATGTTCATGTTAAAAGAGGTGTCCATGAATCAATGAGTTGTGTTATGTTGAATCCATGAACCAATTTTTCTCTCACCTAGGAAGTTGTATAAACTCACCTAAGAAAGTACAACTACTCCCCTAATAAGGTACAAAGACTCACCTAAGAAGGCGCATAGATGCCAAAATCACCTAAGAAGGCACATAAATGCCAAAATCACCTAAGAGGGTGAAAAAATTCACCTAAGAAGGTGCAATGAATTTCCTAAGAAGGCACAAAGACTCACCTAAGAAGGTGCGTAAATGTCGAAGAAGATGAAACAAGATAAGGGAAAAAACCTCTAGGGGTGCCATAGACAACACCACCGTAAAAGGTGCTTTATAAAGACAACAAAGGGGCATTTCTCAATACATGAAGAGTCACACCTTAGGGAATATCACACATGACATCACCACCAAGAGAGGAAAAGTTGTGGAATAGAAATTCACACAATAGCAAGGTTCACAATGTCTTCCATGTGTCATGCCTCAAGGTTCACCTTGCTACTATCTCAACAACTATTGATTGATGGTAGTTAGATGCCAACTTTTTTTAGTGCTTATCTTAGTTACATTGAGTGAATTGATCCACCAATTAGCAATTCAACTCATCACCTCATGGTTAGATCAAGTTAACTAATCTATTGATTGATAGTCAAACTCATAACCTTTGAACATGATTTCTTTGATCCATGCATCCTAGAGGCCTATATATTTGTATATAATGCTTTGTAATCAATTAGTTAATTTTATTTTAATCTCCCCATATTTTGTAATGGATTATAGCTAATATTCATATTCTACATTGTTTCTTGTTTGTATCTAGTTTTTTGTAACTTTCTTCATTCACCTAGTTCTAGGCCTGACTTTGGATTGATATTGAATCCTATAGAAGTAAATTAGTATAAAATATACCATTTATTTTTGACATCATAAAGATGAATCATAAATTTGACATGAAACATTGATGTAAAATATCTTAGGTAGTTACAAAATATTGTTGATTTATTTTGAAGCAAATTATAAATTTCTATAACCTAAGTCCAAAAAAATCTTAAATTATTATATGTCTTGATATCTATAATAATAATTTTACATAATTATGTCGTTTCCCATTCAATTTATGCCCATTTTGAGAGAATGACTTTGTAGAATAACAAATGGCACAATATTATAACTCTATAATGATGAACAATATAAATAGAGATCAAAGACATGAATGGTAGCTATGAATCACATAAATGATCAATATAAATAAAACTTACAATAAATTTGATTTAAAAATAAAATAATTCCATTGAACATAAACAATTCTCCAAGCAAGTGATCAATTGATGGGTTATAGAGGTCCAATTGGTTTTACCTACAAGGGCATTAAGAAGAAAATATTTTTAAAAATTAGAGGGCCCCATGAGAGCCATTGAGGAAATCCCTAAAACAATTTCATGGAAGTCATGAGTAAACCCTTCCCTTCACAATTTTAAATGAATATTCTTTATCATAAAATTAAAATGTAACGCATAAGGGAAAAGTCATGTCAATGTTTCCTATATTACTCTTCATATCTCAATACATGCTAACATATTCACTTACACAAATTGTTTTTCCTAAATCACTTAATGAAGGGTACTCCTTTCTATTAATATTAAAAATTTAAAAATACATTTACAACCATGCCCTACTGTTACAAAAAGAACTTAACTATGCATAATGTCTAATGAAAGGCAGCAAACCTAATTACATTACACAAAAAAATTATAATAAAATTTGGTAAGTATAGAAAATAAACATGACTATGAAGAGAACCGACTCAAACATTTAGAAAATCCAAATTGTAAGTTTGTCTTCCTTCTTTAATATGTATACGATCATCTGACACAGAGTGCTAGATCAATGTCTAATTAACCAATTATTGACGTTTGTTCTAAAGTTTGTAAAATTTTGAAAAAGTAAATTTGGTGAAAATGTTAGTGGCTAGTTATTAGTTGGTTGGTTTCCATGAGATAAAATTTCATTTTTAAGGACATAAGCTAACCTCCCTACAAAAACACATGTCTTAGACATGATAACATAATGCCCCATCCCCCATATGATGACATCAATATGAGATAAGACTGATGGATGGACACTACCGAATGTTTAGGCCCATGTCATTTGGAGTGTTGTCACCATTCCCATTGTTGGAAAAATGTGCTAGACGACATGTTTTAAAAATAAGGCATGTTCTCAACCTTTGGGTCCACCTTCCTTTGTTTACCCTGACCAAATAAAAGGGGGGGAGTTTTTCTTTTTTCAGGTGTGATTTTTAAGAGGTCTTCAGGGGAAGGTTCATCATTGGGAAGAGGGGAATTCTTTCTCTTAATCAACTTTGACACTCTACCAGGAGAATGGGGTTGACTATCAATTAGCTCAACCCTCACATAGCTCTTAGGGGTCCTAGGGTATTCTCTAGCAGATTGAAAATCATATTCCTTTGGGAGGTAGAAGCTAGGAAAAACTTATAAATAGCCCTAATAATCCCCTAATGTAAGGGAGGGTTTGTGCCATTCTCCATATTTTACTGGAGAGACAAAAAATAAGAAAAAGGGAAGATTTATTTTCTCAAGGTGTTGAACATGATTTAAAATAGGAAAATGATATCCATGTACAAACATAAAGCACCCTTCAAGCATGAAATACCTCATAATATGCAAACAAACATTGTGATAGGGAGGGGGATGTTTTAACCTTGCATACTCATTTTAGAATCTTTTAGCCTTCTCCTTGGCTTTGAAGAACTTGTTGATAAACTCTTGGTAGTTACTAGAACTCTTTTTAACAATATTTTTTCCTTCATATTTGAGACCCGTAGCTTGAAAAATTAGCTTTGTCGTGATTGTAAAGTGTAGACCACCAATCTTTACTTCACCGTCGCTCCAAAAATTTGTAAACTTGTAGGTAAGGGCATCATTGTATCCTTGCATGGATTGAAAAATGGGAGTGATTCCCACCTTATCAAAAAAACCCCACAACTCTTCATTATGCTTTAAGGAATCATAATTCACTAGTTTCATTCATTTTTTGGGATCCCCCATCAGACCCTCACTAGCCAAATAGTCCCTACAAAGAAAAATAAAATCTTCACCAAAGCCCTTCCCATTAGCCAGGGAGATAACTAGCTGAGTAATCTCTTCAGAGTTTAAATTGAAATGTTATGCATGCATTTGAATAGGCTTCCACTTAAACACACCATCAATTATGAGAAAATATGGAGGGTTAGAAGGATCTTGAAGATAGAGGTTTCACATGGCACAAATTCCCATTGCAAAAATGATTAAATACAAATCATTTAGAGGGAGATTTAACAAGTGCTCAAGTCGCAAAAAGAAACAAGCCATGACAAATAATCCAAGGACATGTCCAAAGATCATCAGATAATTAAACTTATAAGTCTTATCAAAGATAATAATATCCCCTATCACCTTAAGATATCACCTTAAATCTTCCGCCTTCAAGCTATCATTACCAATATTTTCCTTCATCATCATTTTTATCACCTCTGTTAAATGGAAACACTTGTGTTTTCATATATTTGAAATTCAGGACCATACTCACCTTAACTCCCCAATTAATCATAATCAGATTAATAATATTCCCTTTGTAGTAGTCTTGATTATTCATCATGTTGTCACACATAATAATAGAAGTATTAACCATTAAGTCACCTCTTAGCCCACAACTCACAATTATACACTTGAACATTTTTTCCTTATTAATGATATCTTTTATATGGCGTGCTAGTGTAGGAAACTCCCAGTAGGTCCAATTATTATGTTTTATAGCTTCATTAGCCATAATATCTGCATCAGAATTACCCTCTCTATACGAGTGGAACATTTTATAGTTTTGGAATGTCTTAAGAATTCTCCTGCAATCATCTAAAACATCCCTAATCTCCTAGGGCACATTTGCATCCCCCTTCAAGTTGTCTATAATTAATTTAGAGTTTCCTTCAATGATCACCTTAGTGTATCCTTTCTTCTTCAAACGATGTAAACTTTCCTAAACAACCATAGCCTCAGCAACATTATTAGAACTGATTCCTAAGCTTTTACCATATCCTTCTATAAGATTCCCTTGGTGATTTCTTAATACCCCCATGTCTAGCTAAGCCTAGGTTCCCCTTAGGGAAACCATCAAAATTTCATTTGATCCAACCCACCTCAAGAGGAGACCAAATAGTGTTGTTTCTGGTAATATGTTTTATCCAATTGAAATTTGTCAGACCCTGATTTAACCCCCATAATTATTTTATTATGATTTCCTTGTAAGAGGGTAAGAACTTTGAAGCAACATATATCCTAGCATTTATGTTCTCTTAAATTTGATTCCTAATAGCCAAAGAGAGGTATTTTTTGTTTCTAGAAAATTCCATGAAGATCCTATTATTTTTCTCCTTCCATAAACCTGAGGCTATGAAAGGAGGAGCTTGTATCCAAAGGTCAACAATTATGTTATGGGAATAGGGATAAACATTCTAATTATCCAATAACTACTTTACTAAGGTAGGAAAAAACCCATTCAGTCATTAACATAGGGAGAAAGAATGACCAAACCTCTCTTGAGTAGGAACAATGGAAGAATAGATGCATTATTGTCCCCTCATCTTTGTTACAGAGAAAATTTATTAAAAAATTGGAACCCTCTTTTATTTAAAGGTTATCTATGGTAAGCACCTTTCCATGGACAACAACCCACCAAAAATAGTTCACTTTGGGAATTGAATTTTTATCTAAACCAAGTTCCATTGAAAATCATCATTTGTGATCAAAGGCTTCTCCATAGCTTCATAGACAAAATTCACCAAAAGGTTCTTCGATTGGCTCTTAGTCTTGATCCATTCATCTTTTATGTCCCTTGAAAATAAGTGAGCCTTACCAATCTTCTAATGAAGGGATTGTAAAACATCATCCTAGTTTTTTTGTCTCCCTCCCTAGAGGAAAGCTCCAGTTAATTGATTTTTGAAATTCATCCATTTAGGGTTCAAACCATCTCGGGTAATATACCCAACCTGCTTACCCAAATTTATTATAATAATTTTTTTTAATTTAGAGAAAATAGTTGTTGGAGGAGTGGAGGGGTCCATTAATCCAGGCATCATCCCAAAAAATACTATATGTACCATTTCCTATTCTTTTTATAACCCCCATTTTTAGCACAGTTCTTATTTTGAGGAGATTTTTCCAAAAAAATAGAACCATAAGGTAGCTCTAAGGATCTTAGAAAATAGCCTTGCTCCCTATTTCTTAGATATTTTTCTCTTAAGATTTTAACCTAGTATTTTGCACCTTCCAAAAAATAGTAGCCCATTTTAGCAACAAGAGAGCTCTATTAAAAAAATTTTGCCTCCTAATTCCACGATTACTTGTCCTTTTTAGAGCACATACCTTTTCCCAACCCACTAAATCCATTATGTTTATCTCCTCAGCTCCAGACCACAAAAATATCCTTTTTATTTGTTTTATCTTTTCCGTTATAAAGACTTGAATATTAAAAAGATAAAGGTAATTAACCGAGATATTTTGAAGCAAAGCTTTGAGCAATTGCAATTTCCTAGCTTGAATTAGGAGTTTCCCCTTCTAACCAACTAATTTTTTTGAATTCTTTCCAAAATGTAATTCCAGTAGTTATTGCTAGGTTTTTTAGAAATAAGAGGAAGGCCAAGGTAAGCAATAGGAAGAACATCATCCTGGTAGCCAAGGATGCACATGACTATATTTTACAATTTTTTTAGGATTGAAGAAGTACATATTGCTTTTATTTTAATTAATATGTTGACCTAAAGCCTTAGCATAATCATTGAGGATAGGTTTCCAATTTCCAACTTCAACAACTGAGGCTTCCCTCAAAAGAATGGTGTCATCCACAAACTATTTGTGAGTAGTCAAAGGAAGAGAGGAAGCAACCTTGAACCCTTTTTGCAATATCATATCCAAAATATTTTTAATGTTTATTCCAAGAACTTCAACCACTATTATGAAGAGGTAGGGGGAAAGAGGATCGCCTTGTCTTAAACCCTAGCCATAAGATAAAAAGCCCCTAGGAACCCCATTCACCAAAAATGAGCATTTAGGAGTAGTAACACAAGAAGAGATTAACATGAGAAACATTCCATTAAACCCAAACTATTTAAGGATTGCAAAAATGAAGGGCCAAGACATCCTATCATAAGCTTTAGAAATATCCAATTTCAAGGCCATCCTCGACTTCTTACTTAGCTCCATTGAGTGGAAGACTTCATGGGTATTGATAGCCGCACCCAGAATTTGTCTCCCTTGAACAAATCCTTTTTGGTTTTCAACAATAATTTTGTTCAAAACCACCTTCAATTTGTTCACAATAATCTTAGAAAAAATATTATATGTGGTATTACAAAGAATTATTGGCTTGAAATCTTGCATGGAAGAGGCATCTTCTTTTTTGGGGACAAGAGCTATAAATGTGGATTTAAGTTATTTAAAAGTCTACCAATTTGAAAGAATTCACGAGAGACATTTAGAAGATCTTTAGAAATAATGTCCAAGAAAACTAAAAAAAAGTAGGAGGGAACCCATCTAGCCTTGGAGCTCTATAAGATCCAAAGGAGAAAATTGTAGACTTGACTTTCTAGAGAGAAACAAATTTAGACAACTCTTTAAGATCTTGATATGAAATTACTTGGGGAATCACCTAAAGGAGGATTTCAAACTCAACAAGGGTAGCTCTAGATTCCTTCTAAAAAATAGAGAAAAGGAAACAACCTCTAAAGCAATTTCCTCTTGTGAGTTAAGAATAGAACCATCTTCTTTTATTAGATATCTAATCCTATTTTTGCTTTTGTGTTTCATTGTCGATTGATGAAAAAACTTTGTGTTTCTATCACCTTCAAAAAGCCATTGAATTATGAATTTTTGTTTCTAGAGGATCTCTTCCTCCTTGTTAGCTTTGAACCATTTAGCTCTAAAATCTCGTTCGTTGTTACAAGTTACCTTGACATCTATGACTCCTTCCTCCATCAATTTTTGCACCTAAGTTATGCTATCTCCAATATACTTCTTAATATGGAAAATTTTACTAAAAGAAACCGTATTCCATCCTTTGACTCTTTCTTTGAATTTCTTAAGTTTATTAGCCAAAAAGTACATTGGAGTACCAACACAAGGTTCATTCCACCATCTCCCCACAAGAGCTTTAAAATAAAGGTGGCGAGTCCACATGATTTCAAATCTGAAAGGGTATGGCCCCTTGGCAATATTATCCTCCTGATAAAGGAGGGAATTATGGTCCGAGCTAGTTCTTGGAAGAGCATATAAGGAGAGATTTGGAAGGATGTTCTAATATGAAGAAATAAAAATGCTCAATTTTGACTTGAATAAGGTGGTTAGCTTGATGCCTATTAGACCAGGTACAAGGTACCCTAAAGGGGGACATCAAAGAGACCAAAAAAGTTAAAAACCCAACCAGATCCATCATGCTATCAAAAAAGTCCTCCAAGCCTCCTAGCTTTTTAGATGGAAACAACATAGAGTTGAAGCCTCTACCCAACATCCATAAATCTTCTTTGTTGCTATTTATATTGTTTTCTAAAAAGTCCCATAGGGAAGCTCTGTTAATTCAAGAATTAGGACCATAATATTCAATAAATTTTGTTTTTAGAGGTGATAAGATCTTCAAAAGAGATCATTAAACAATTCTTACCGAAAAAGCCTATGTTGCCCTTAAATATTGCAAGATTCCATAAAGTTCAGAGGCTCCTTTTGCATCACTAACATCATAATTGGCGCTAGGACATAAATTATTAACAACCTTGTCAAAGGTATACTTTTTCATTTTCATTTCTTAGATCAAAATAATATCAACTTTATTGTCTACCAAACAGGACTTAACCAAATACTATTTGTAGGTATTGTTTAGGCCCCTAATATTCCATGAGATAAGCTTCATATCAAAAATAAAGTAGAGAAAATCACCACCTTGATGCTACAAGGAGGGAGCAAACATGCCCCCTTCTTTTTTTACTTAGTTCCTGAGAGGGAATCAATATTCTTTTGCTTCTCTGGAGCAACATCTCAAATAGTGTCTTTATTTCTAGAGTCCTTATGGGATGACCTACCTACTTTTTTCCCTCCCCCAACATCAGGTTTCTTCTTCTTTCTAGGTTTTATGTTAATTTGGGTCCAATCATCATCAACTACACCTTTTGCACAAGAGGAAGCAAAGTCCAACTGAGCCATGTAGCTTCCTTCACATTTTTTCCTTCCTTTTGTTTTAATGAAATATATTTTTTTCTTCCTTTAACTGTCTCCCAGGGGAAGAAGCTGAAAGAAAGGAGTCCTTTCCTTGACTCATATAAGAATCAATTTCCCCTTCTTCAAGAATTTCCAATTTATCTTCTTGTTTGTTGATAGATTCTCTTTCCAAATCAGACATTACTTCTGATTCATTAATATTTTCCTCCATGAGTTTGTAATCTAAAATCTTCTCACTTTCCTCTATTTCATTATCCTTTTCTTTTTGAGACTACTTTGCTAAGACAACATATACTCCCTCCCCAACAAGAATATCAAGAGACACATCCAAGTCTTACTTTTGAGGAAAAGTAGCTTTATCCCCAAAAGAAGCATCCATAACTCCCTTTCCTCCAATGACTTCCTTATTAATATCCTCTATAGGAGAACCCATAATTAACTCCTTCCCATTATTTTTTAGGGACATAACTCAAAAGGTTTTGATGGAAATTCCCATTCACGGCCTTATCATTAGACTAGAGAGAGGCTAAACTTTGGACCCATCAACCCCCTTTTAGAGTCCTGATTCATCCTATTAAAAGTATCCTGGAAATGGCCAAATTTCTTGTAAATTTAAAAATAATATTTTGCATTTTCATACTACAAAGGTTGAATCCATTTACCAAACTTTGACTTCAAGGTAATAGAGGTAGGGAAGATAGTGTTGACCACCACATTAACATAAAATCCTTGCAAAAATAAATCTGGAATTAAGTTGAGTTACCTTTTCTACAACTAGAAGGCTACCAAAAGAATCAGTAATCTTCTTAAAAATTCCAAGGTTCTAAAATTCTAGGTGAAGGCCCAGGAGGCGAACCCAGGTAGGAGCAACCATACCCAGATCAACAATGGGTCAAAACCTGGCTTCCACTTATAGAGTGACATAAAATTTTTAAAACCAATATCAAAATCCCAAGGCCCACCAATAAGCACCTTAATCAAGTCTTCACACATACCAAAACTAAAGAGGAAAAGGACTTTATCCATAGCACTAATGTTAACACTACCTTTAAGATTCCAAATAGAGTCAACCCATTTTCTTACTTGTTCTATATTTGAACGATACACTAAGAAATTTCCCACCAATGACAACTTGAGATCCTTAATGGCTTCATGCATCATCTTGTCAGAAACTTCCACTTCTATATCATCCATTGAGCAGGAGGCTGACTCTATACTCTATTTTGTCATAGCTGGCAAACCTCCACCAACCAATTTTTCCACAAAAGAGATAGGATCTTCTTTAGAGAAAAGGAATTCAAACCATAGGAAGGAGACAATAGGGACTTGCCAGGGGTACGAGCTGACACCCCCACAAAAGAAGAGGCAACAAACCCCGTAGTTGTACCAAGATGAGGAACAATATTTTTGGATGAGGGAGCCCTATTGGCCCCCCCACCAAATGTCTCATCAAACAAACCCTTGAAAAAACCTCAGAAAATTTTGAATTACAGAGTGTGTGCAACTGATTCAAGCACAACTTATTGGAAGTCATGTTACCCATTGTAAAAGAAGATTTTTTGTACTTAAATAAAATACAACTTCTAATAACAAAAACTTCAATTACCTCAAATGATATAAATTTAACTACTACTTCTAACCCATGACAAGTAGAAAGTATAACAAGAATTAATTTGCATCAAAGAAATGAATTTGTAACTTAATAACAAGAAAATAAGAAATAAAAAATGCTAAATTATAACTAGGTTAAAAATAAACTGAAACTTAAATATTATATAAAATGAAAGTATGAATAGAGGGGAACCTAGAACTAGAGGATCAAATTGTCAACCTTGGATGCTAGTATGCAACGCAAAATACATGTAGTAATGTTGTCCTAACATAGTTAGTTAGGAAAACTTGTAAAACACTTGTTACTAGTTTCCAAAATGTTCTAACTTGCACACAAAGAAAACAAGAAAAATGTTGGGGGCTATCTCGGGGATTTCCTCATCAGACCCTTATTTTCATATTACTAACTCCATGAATAACCAAATTAGATTGATAAAAAAAGGATAATGATAAACAATTAATTTTAAATCCTAGTGATATTAGGAATTTAAAAGTAAAGATTCAAGATAAAATAGATATATGGCGTCAACCCTTATCTATAGGGAAAACCACCATGATATTTTACTAATTTTGATAAATGATAAAAGCTATATCAATATTTCAAGATTATTATTCTATTAGTGCAAAATGATAAATTGATAAAATATAAAAAAAAGGGAGTTACCAACAACCTTGTCCTTTCTCTCTTGAGATTCATAATGGATAATGCAATGAGAGCTAGTTGAGGAAGCTTGGATTGTTACCGACACAAGTGAATCAGGAGAGCTTCAGTACTTGATGCAAGAGAGTTTCAATGGTTGAGTGTATTTCGGTAGAGTTTCCCCTAGTTGAAGAGAACTTTCAATTGAGAGTAGAAATTGATGTATAGAATGGAAAAGAAAAGAGTTTTGTTTGGTTGAATGGGAAAAGAGTTTTTATTATTTCATGCAGGTGTTAAAAAATAAGCTATAAACAAGCCATGCATAATATATTCTTTTGAATCTTTTTTTTTTTGGGATGATAGCATGTTGCACAAACATCTACGCATATCTTTATAGTCTAAAGGAATTATATTAATTTTCAAATCATAGGTTCATAATGTGAACAAGCGGCAAGAGGCGTTATTCTTTCATTTAGGAATTATGAAACACGTACGCATTGTAAACAAGCCACACATTATATGTTCTTTGAATCTAAAAAATTCATGATATGATAGCATGCCATGTAGACATCTATGCATAGCACTCTAGTTTAGAGGAATTCTACTGATTTTCAAACCATAGGTTGATAACACTTCATCTTTTTCAATTATGGAATCAAAATATTTAAAATCAAGATATAAAATTTATCATAAATATCAAATTTAGAGCTAGCACAATGTATGAGTGTGAAATTGCAATAGTATGCAATTTTTGACACTACACCCATCTAGGTGTTGTTGAGTTCCAATATTGTTGGATCCTAATGATTGTAAAGGGATAATCTACCAATTGATAAATGGAATATACCTTAGTAACTAAATCTTTTGTGAGATTAAATCTTATTCATTAGCAATGGATGATTCCTTTCCATTAATCTGTAACTGGCTTTTGGCACCACTCTATAAAAGGGCCATTGATTGTTCACATTTTAAGGGAGTTAAAATTATTGATAATTGTGGGACTCTTTTTTTTCTTTGGTCTTTTTGTACAAGGGTTTGGTCCCTTTCAAAATCCTTGCTTACCTTAATCAAAACAATAAAAAATTATTATTGTTGAATTCACTTCATGGTAAATTCTTACTTAGTGAAATTTTATCTAGAATTGTAATGAGTGAATATTCGATGAACAACAAGTTCAAGTTGCTAAGAATTTACTAATTGCAAATATTCCTATGTAATAAGATGAACTTTTTCCTTTTAGATTATGAAATAAATTGTTGAATTGTGGCATTTCAAGTGTTTGATGATTGTTTTTGTAGTTTAAAAATATTTTAAAGCTTGCACTTTCTTTTATGTAGCTATCAAAAATTGTGGTCAAGTAAAGGATAGTAATATGGTTTTTGTCTACTCATTTATCTAATAATTTTGTTGATCTTTCAAATTAGGATTTCTAACATTTTCCTCTCCCAACCTTTCTTTTTCCATTTCTTTTATAATCAAAAAAATTAGAATTTAGAATCAACATCAATAAAATAGAATATTCAATTATTATTAAGGGTTTTAATATGCAAATATTGTTAGGTTTTTGATATATAAATCTTATCATCTTTTCAAATCTAACCCTCTTTACTAAATCCAAGCATGTAACTATGTAAGTCCTTTTGTGAAAACAATATCCACAATAAATAATTAAGTTAACCAATGAGTCAAGACCTAACAAATGAAGACTTGGGGCTATTAATTTCTATTATAGAACTTTTAATTTCCTTTCAAGATAAGGTATATTTGTTGAGGATTTCGTTTTAAGTTGTGAGTGTAGAATCCATGCATCAACAATATCTAAGATGTTATCTAAAGCTAATAATTTTGATAGTTGGTAGATAGATAGATCCTACAATAAGATGCAAAAGAGATAACCAATGATGTCTATTTATTCTTGAATTAGACACAATTTAAAATCTGATAGAAGAGTCAACACATAATGACTAATTAGAAAGGGGTCGACTTGAGCCCATAATTAGAATTAAAATTATTTGTATCAAATTTATAAGTATAAAAATAAAATAATTCAAATGTAAATATGTGAAAGTGACATTGAGAGAAACATATAATATAGAAAAAAAAATATATTTAAAAATAGATTTAATTATAATTATGTAGTACATAGAATATCAAAAGCCATTCCAGAAAAACTACACAAAATACCAAAAATCAATTACAAAAGTGCAAGGTATGCATCTTTATCATTATAAAGTCAAAATAAAATTATATGTTGTTACACCCAACTTTGACCCAAATATTAATTATTATATAATCTCATCTTGAAATGTGAAATATCAATTCAACGATTAAAATTATAATTTTTTAAAGTTGCACTAATTCCCCTCCCATAAATAGACTTTACAACCTACAATATCTATAGAAAAAAGAGTCCATATCCATCCATTGTATCTTATCCTAATATGTCTACATATCCCATCATGATAACCTATTTCCATTTTTCTATGATTTTTCAACATAATTTATGAGATGTTGGAAAAGTACAAAATTATTTAAAAATTTAGAAATGTTTTAGATGAAATTTGCTTGCCATCTATCATTGTGAATAAAACAACTTCGAGGGGAAATGAAGATCTTAAAAAAATTGAAAGAACAACTTTAAATGGAAAATTAGGATTTAAAAAATATTTTCACTTTCAAGTATCAAAACATGGACCAAATGTTGTTCCATTCCTTTTACAATGTGTAATGAGTAGGAGACAAATATTCCCATCCATTGTCATTTCACAACAAATGACTGGCACAACTTGCTTGATGTGGAAGCTTTGGGGATGGAATTGGAAGTTTGTGTTTTTCAAATTTCTATTATTGTCTATATTTGTTTGCTATTGTTGTATATTGGTGGATTCTCGAAGCCTACAAATGGAGCTATGTAGAGACTTTGAAGTCTATAAAATAAAGCTCTATGTATTTTATGGGATCTTTCCTTTTATTTCTCTACTTCCATTTTCCTGTAGTGGGTATGTCTACTGAGGATGAATAAAGGTAGATCAAATTTCTTTTCTCTTGTTTCTCTATATTAGAAGTTTGTTTTGATGCAGACCATGTTTCTTTTACGCTTAGTTCTTTACATTATCAATTTCTTTTGACACAGTTCATGGTTTAAGAAGCCTCAATTCTTTGTCTTTGTCTTTCACTATTCAAATGAGGAAGTGCAGCTCTCAACTTCAAGAAATGAATTGAGCAGGTTCAAGTAGATTTGTCATTAGTAATTCATCGTCAACAATGCATCGTCAGTAATTCATCATCGTGATATATTCATTATATATACAATTCACCACCAGCAATTCTCAAGTAGATTCGTCATCAGTAGTTCACCGTCAACAATTCATCATCAGCAATTCATCATCGTGATATATTCATTACATATACAATTCACCACCAGTAATTCATCTCTGTGTTATATTCATCGCATATACTTTTTTTATGCACAATCTTTGTACTTTTTCTTTTTTGGGTGCTCTTGGCCACTTAAATATTGAAAAATGTATACGTGATGAATATACCACGATGATGAATTAAGGAAGGTGAATTGTCTACGTAATGAATATATCACGGTAGTGAATTGCTGGCGGTGAATTGTTGACAGTGAATTACTAACGATAAATTGCTAGCGATGAATTTTCCTAGAACCGAACTGAACACATCCCATGGGGACCTCCTTTGTCAGCTATGGTGTTTGGTGTGTTCCATTGATTCTTACTATTGCAGCTATCAATGATGTGACCCAATAACTAACTTCTATATAAAGAGCTTGCAGGTGATCAATCAAATAATAACACATTAGATTTCAAAGTCTCCAAATGGTGTAATTTGTTATTATTGGTAAGGAAGGTTTGCATTTGGAGCATTTCTTCAGATCTACTTCTGTCAATATTTGTCTCCATAGTTTAACAGTGAAATCATCATATTTGACATTTCATTTGATAGAGATGTATGTTTCTTTGTTGAATTGAATTAAGATAAGATTCAGTTGTTTTTTTGGGATGTAGTTGACCTTTTGGTCTTCAACTTTATTGCTATTGCTAGAATTATGAACAATAGTTTGTAGTGCGGTGTGGATTCGCAACTGTAGGCCTCTTTGTTTTTTCATTTTTATAGTTATGTAAGTTTTTTGTATTGTTTAGGGATTCTGTTATCCCCACTCTTGCATGTTCTTGTCTGCTTTTGGCAATGTTTATTATATTCTATGTTTCTATAAATATATTAAGCTTCTATCCAAAACAAAATAGAACAAAAAAGGTTATGCATTCAAAGATTTTTTTGGGGTTGTAGGAAAGTGCCATCATAAGGCATGATTTTTTTTTTCTAGGAGGCAAATAGGTTTTCAAGCAGGCATTGTGTGGAAAAAAAGGTCAATAGTATTATTAAAAATAGTACATTTTAATAGTTTGGATGCTAGGTTTTAGAGATGGAGATATGTAAAATATATATGTAAAGGGTATAAGTTGTCTATATAAGATAAATTTTTTATATATATATATATATATAAGGTCTTTACATCAAAAGCTGGAATATGTTCAAATATATTCTTTTTATTTTAAAAAAAATTAGGGACAAAATTAATAATCTTAATCCTTGTACATGATTAAGAGTTTTATAATTGTATTGTGTTTTCAAATGATTTATTTTTTCTTTATAATATTGTCTTGAAATATTTTGATACTTTGACAATATTTGTATTAAAATGCAAAATCTTCCATAAAATTGAAATCTTAATTGTGTTTTTCTCTCCATAGATTGATCACTGAATTAAATACTTTTTTAGTAATATACAATACTTTGTTAGTTATTAAAAAAATTAGTTTAAGGGAATTATATTCACTATTATCTACACACAAAAAATCCTTGATTGAAAATGCCCAGAAGTTGTTGAAGCAAATTTGAAATGCATCTAGCTTGTAAAATTTCAAACTCAACCATTGTAGCAAAACCTTTTTGGGTTACAAAATAAGATCTTTGGAAGAGAGTGGAGACACATCAAACATCAAGAAAATTTTGTTAGGTTTTCTTGTGTCTACCTTGATTAATAGACATATAAACTATGGAATTGTATACAAGTAGAAATTGTAGTAGACAAAAATAAAATAAATTTTTTGAATTTCCAATACTAAAAATACCAATTCATATATATTTTTATAAGATAAGGTAATGATAGTTGAAATCCAAAGGGAAAACAACATGGCTCCCTCAATGTAACTTGAAAGATGTATTAGTGTAAGCTCATGGTCAAAGTATACTATTCAAATACGCATAACTATGAATGGGCTAATAGAATCATGTGAAAATAAATAAAGTGTATTATGTCAATAAATAGGTATAAAATCATACATGTGAATAAGATATGTTTGATAAAGCATGTGTGAAATCGAATCTATGTCTATGGAGACAGTATCATATTTTATAAATGATAAAGCACTAAACCACGACACATGATATAAATGGTAAAATCAATGATAAATCAACACATGTGTGGTCTTCGAATGTGTCAATATATATAGATAAGTGTTATAGAAAAATGTGTAATGTCCCTAGATAAGCATGAAGATGTAAATAAGAGATATGATGTGATCATCAAGGATAGATATCCTTAGATGGGTAGAATAGTGCAATAAAGGTCATAAATGATGTGAGGAAGGCATCATGCCTCTTAGTGTAAAGATATAGACAAATGAAAAAAATGTCAAGAAAAGAATCATGATGTCCCCTGGGTGTAATATAAAAGCAAACTTCTTAGCACAATTCCACCAAATGGGATATAGATGGGAGTGCTTAGAATAATTCCCCCAATGTAAATGTAATAGGGGCACTAAAGACATGAGTGGAAAGACATTATGCCCGCTAAGTGTAAGGATGTCAAAATGAAAGTATAATATGTAAGGAAATTATACCCCTTGATGTGCATACATGACAAGGTAAGCTTAATGTGCCATGGGAAAAGTCATGATGCTTCCCCAAAGTAATTTCGAATTTATAAGTGAAATGTGGTAATGTAGGATGAAGAGGTATGACTCTCGGAGCATGATATGGTAAAGGATGTGAAACAAGTAACTCCAAAGAGTAAGATGAATCATTATATAGGCTCAATTTGTAAAGTTCTAAGAATAAATATATATCAATGTAAAACCAAAGTATATGCTCTAATTAGTATAGCATAATGTATCAAATTAGGAACAATATTTTATTTCTAATAAATGACATATAGAAATATGAAATCAATGGGTTATTTCTATCTTGTTTGGTTTTCACGCTCATTTCACCTTCTATCTTTTGTTTCATTCTTGTATGTATAAAGTAGTGAGTGTGTTCCCTTAAATCATTTTTTTTATTTTGATAACCATCAAAGTATTGAATATTACCAAAAATATTTACATAAGTGAGGGAATAATGGAGAGGCAAAATCATAAGTTACCATTTTAATCTTATGAAAGATTTTACATTTCATCTTTAGTGGTGTATACTTACACAAATGAATTTCAAAATGTGTTTGTTGTCATATCACTTATTCCTTGTGCTTTGTTCCTTTCTATTTTGGTTTTTTTATTATTATGACATGTTCGTTGTGATCATATTTTCCTATTATTCCATTTACCTTATGTGTCCTTGAATTTCAACCTTTCTATACATTATTTTTCAAACTCATTTCACCTTCTATGTTTTGCTTTAGCTTATCTTCCCCACTTGGGGAGTCATTTTTACTCTTCCATTTTTCTTTTGTTCCTTACATCATCTTTATGATTCACTTCCCCCTTTGCCTCTATTTTTATTGCTCAACTAGGCTACCTAATTTCTTTATGTTTCCCAAGTGAGGAATACAAGAATAAAACAAGAGATAGAAGGTGAAATGAGTGAAAAGCAAGCAAGGTGTATATATAAAGGTTAAAATGCAAGGGCACACAAGGTAATTAAGAATAGACAAAGGGGACCATAACATACATGTCATAATAGAAAATCCCAAGTAGAAATGAACAAAGAGCAAGAAAGAAGTGAGATGACAAAACATGTTTCAAAGTCATTTGTTTCAACATACACCACTAAATGTGTTTTTGCATCACCCACATGTTAAATAAGAACATGAAAACATAAAACCAGGAAAAAGAAAGCCTTAGATTAGGAAATCTAGGAAGCATATATATTCTTGAGGATAAACTTATCAAAACATCCTAAAAATCCTTGTGCAAGTTAATATTTTTTTTTATCTAAATAGGGCTAGTATTATTTAAGCTAGGAAACAATTTTATATACCACATATTAGATGGTGAACATATTGGACCTAATCTATAGTAGAGGTATTGAGAATTAGAAAATAAATATTACCTTTAAGATAAACTTATCATGTTATCCTAAACAAGCTATGTGTAGGTTGAACAATAATCAATTGACATATTTTTTACCCAAATGAAGCTAGTATTATTTAAGATTAGCAATAATTTTATATACCATATATTACATGTAGATATAGGCCAAACCTAGTCTTTAATGGAAGCATTAGGAAACTTAATAAATATGCATTATCTTTAAAATAAACTATTCCATGTAAAAAAAAATAGATGGTATGTAATTATTTAAATTATTTATAAAGTACAGGGACAAAATTACTTTATTCTAACATCTTATTTTAGATGAAAATTTTGAAGGACACACAATCTACTAAGAG
>VDFB02255363.1:0-85225 GCA_007258455.2 Sequoia sempervirens | reverse complement strand
GGGATGACCTACCTACTTTTTTCCCTCCCCCAACATCAGGTTTCTTCTTCTTTCTAGGTTTTATGTTAATTTGGGTCCAATCATCATCAACTACACCTTTTGC
The DNA here is from genome assembly GCA_007258455.2 of Sequoia sempervirens. Taxonomy (NCBI): domain Eukaryota; kingdom Viridiplantae; phylum Streptophyta; class Pinopsida; order Cupressales; family Cupressaceae; genus Sequoia; species Sequoia sempervirens. Next base: position 85,122 of record VDFB02255363.1, on the reverse strand, counting down.
ACAAGAGGAAGCAAAGTCCAACTGAGCCATGTAGCTTCCTTCACATTTTTTCCTTCCTTTTGTTTTAATGAAATATATTTTTTTCTTCCTTTAACTGTCTCCCAGGGGAAGAAGCTGAAAGAAAGGAGTCCTTTCCTTGACTCATATAAGAATCAATTTCCCCTTCTTCAAGAATTTCCAATTTATCTTCTTGTTTGTTGATAGATTCTCTTTCCAAATCAGACATTACTTCTGATTCATTAATATTTTCCTCCATGAGTTTGTAATCTAAAATCTTCTCACTTTCCTCTATTTCATTATCCTTTTCTTTTTGAGACTACTTTGCTAAGACAACATATACTCCCTCCCCAACAAGAATATCAAGAGACACATCCAAGTCTTACTTTTGAGGAAAAGTAGCTTTATCCCCAAAAGAAGCATCCATAACTCCCTTTCCTCCAATGACTTCCTTATTAATATCCTCTATAGGAGAACCCATAATTAACTCCTTCCCATTATTTTTTAGGGACATAACTCAAAAGGTTTTGATGGAAATTCCCATTCACGGCCTTATCATTAGACTAGAGAGAGGCTAAACTTTGGACCCATCAACCCCCTTTTAGAGTCCTGATTCATCCTATTAAAAGTATCCTGGAAATGGCCAAATTTCTTGTAAATTTAAAAATAATATTTTGCATTTTCATACTACAAAGGTTGAATCCATTTACCAAACTTTGACTTCAAGGTAATAGAGGTAGGGAAGATAGTGTTGACCACCACATTAACATAAAATCCTTGCAAAAATAAATCTGGAATTAAGTTGAGTTACCTTTTCTACAACTAGAAGGCTACCAAAAGAATCAGTAATCTTCTTAAAAATTCCAAGGTTCTAAAATTCTAGGTGAAGGCCCAGGAGGCGAACCCAGGTAGGAGCAACCATACCCAGATCAACAATGGGTCAAAACCTGGCTTCCACTTATAGAGTGACATAAAATTTTTAAAACCAATATCAAAATCCCAAGGCCCACCAATAAGCACCTTAATCAAGTCTTCACACATACCAAAACTAAAGAGGAAAAGGACTTTATCCATAGCACTAATGTTAACACTACCTTTAAGATTCCAAATAGAGTCAACCCATTTTCTTACTTGTTCTATATTTGAACGATACACTAAGAAATTTCCCACCAATGACAACTTGAGATCCTTAATGGCTTCATGCATCATCTTGTCAGAAACTTCCACTTCTATATCATCCATTGAGCAGGAGGCTGACTCTATACTCTATTTTGTCATAGCTGGCAAACCTCCACCAACCAATTTTTCCACAAAAGAGATAGGATCTTCTTTAGAGAAAAGGAATTCAAACCATAGGAAGGAGACAATAGGGACTTGCCAGGGGTACGAGCTGACACCCCCACAAAAGAAGAGGCAACAAACCCCGTAGTTGTACCAAGATGAGGAACAATATTTTTGGATGAGGGAGCCCTATTGGCCCCCCCACCAAATGTCTCATCAAACAAACCCTTGAAAAAACCTCAGAAAATTTTGAATTACAGAGTGTGTGCAACTGATTCAAGCACAACTTATTGGAAGTCATGTTACCCATTGTAAAAGAAGATTTTTTGTACTTAAATAAAATACAACTTCTAATAACAAAAACTTCAATTACCTCAAATGATATAAATTTAACTACTACTTCTAACCCATGACAAGTAGAAAGTATAACAAGAATTAATTTGCATCAAAGAAATGAATTTGTAACTTAATAACAAGAAAATAAGAAATAAAAAATGCTAAATTATAACTAGGTTAAAAATAAACTGAAACTTAAATATTATATAAAATGAAAGTATGAATAGAGGGGAACCTAGAACTAGAGGATCAAATTGTCAACCTTGGATGCTAGTATGCAACGCAAAATACATGTAGTAATGTTGTCCTAACATAGTTAGTTAGGAAAACTTGTAAAACACTTGTTACTAGTTTCCAAAATGTTCTAACTTGCACACAAAGAAAACAAGAAAAATGTTGGGGGCTATCTCGGGGATTTCCTCATCAGACCCTTATTTTCATATTACTAACTCCATGAATAACCAAATTAGATTGATAAAAAAAGGATAATGATAAACAATTAATTTTAAATCCTAGTGATATTAGGAATTTAAAAGTAAAGATTCAAGATAAAATAGATATATGGCGTCAACCCTTATCTATAGGGAAAACCACCATGATATTTTACTAATTTTGATAAATGATAAAAGCTATATCAATATTTCAAGATTATTATTCTATTAGTGCAAAATGATAAATTGATAAAATATAAAAAAAAGGGAGTTACCAACAACCTTGTCCTTTCTCTCTTGAGATTCATAATGGATAATGCAATGAGAGCTAGTTGAGGAAGCTTGGATTGTTACCGACACAAGTGAATCAGGAGAGCTTCAGTACTTGATGCAAGAGAGTTTCAATGGTTGAGTGTATTTCGGTAGAGTTTCCCCTAGTTGAAGAGAACTTTCAATTGAGAGTAGAAATTGATGTATAGAATGGAAAAGAAAAGAGTTTTGTTTGGTTGAATGGGAAAAGAGTTTTTATTATTTCATGCAGGTGTTAAAAAATAAGCTATAAACAAGCCATGCATAATATATTCTTTTGAATCTTTTTTTTTTTGGGATGATAGCATGTTGCACAAACATCTACGCATATCTTTATAGTCTAAAGGAATTATATTAATTTTCAAATCATAGGTTCATAATGTGAACAAGCGGCAAGAGGCGTTATTCTTTCATTTAGGAATTATGAAACACGTACGCATTGTAAACAAGCCACACATTATATGTTCTTTGAATCTAAAAAATTCATGATATGATAGCATGCCATGTAGACATCTATGCATAGCACTCTAGTTTAGAGGAATTCTACTGATTTTCAAACCATAGGTTGATAACACTTCATCTTTTTCAATTATGGAATCAAAATATTTAAAATCAAGATATAAAATTTATCATAAATATCAAATTTAGAGCTAGCACAATGTATGAGTGTGAAATTGCAATAGTATGCAATTTTTGACACTACACCCATCTAGGTGTTGTTGAGTTCCAATATTGTTGGATCCTAATGATTGTAAAGGGATAATCTACCAATTGATAAATGGAATATACCTTAGTAACTAAATCTTTTGTGAGATTAAATCTTATTCATTAGCAATGGATGATTCCTTTCCATTAATCTGTAACTGGCTTTTGGCACCACTCTATAAAAGGGCCATTGATTGTTCACATTTTAAGGGAGTTAAAATTATTGATAATTGTGGGACTCTTTTTTTTCTTTGGTCTTTTTGTACAAGGGTTTGGTCCCTTTCAAAATCCTTGCTTACCTTAATCAAAACAATAAAAAATTATTATTGTTGAATTCACTTCATGGTAAATTCTTACTTAGTGAAATTTTATCTAGAATTGTAATGAGTGAATATTCGATGAACAACAAGTTCAAGTTGCTAAGAATTTACTAATTGCAAATATTCCTATGTAATAAGATGAACTTTTTCCTTTTAGATTATGAAATAAATTGTTGAATTGTGGCATTTCAAGTGTTTGATGATTGTTTTTGTAGTTTAAAAATATTTTAAAGCTTGCACTTTCTTTTATGTAGCTATCAAAAATTGTGGTCAAGTAAAGGATAGTAATATGGTTTTTGTCTACTCATTTATCTAATAATTTTGTTGATCTTTCAAATTAGGATTTCTAACATTTTCCTCTCCCAACCTTTCTTTTTCCATTTCTTTTATAATCAAAAAAATTAGAATTTAGAATCAACATCAATAAAATAGAATATTCAATTATTATTAAGGGTTTTAATATGCAAATATTGTTAGGTTTTTGATATATAAATCTTATCATCTTTTCAAATCTAACCCTCTTTACTAAATCCAAGCATGTAACTATGTAAGTCCTTTTGTGAAAACAATATCCACAATAAATAATTAAGTTAACCAATGAGTCAAGACCTAACAAATGAAGACTTGGGGCTATTAATTTCTATTATAGAACTTTTAATTTCCTTTCAAGATAAGGTATATTTGTTGAGGATTTCGTTTTAAGTTGTGAGTGTAGAATCCATGCATCAACAATATCTAAGATGTTATCTAAAGCTAATAATTTTGATAGTTGGTAGATAGATAGATCCTACAATAAGATGCAAAAGAGATAACCAATGATGTCTATTTATTCTTGAATTAGACACAATTTAAAATCTGATAGAAGAGTCAACACATAATGACTAATTAGAAAGGGGTCGACTTGAGCCCATAATTAGAATTAAAATTATTTGTATCAAATTTATAAGTATAAAAATAAAATAATTCAAATGTAAATATGTGAAAGTGACATTGAGAGAAACATATAATATAGAAAAAAAAATATATTTAAAAATAGATTTAATTATAATTATGTAGTACATAGAATATCAAAAGCCATTCCAGAAAAACTACACAAAATACCAAAAATCAATTACAAAAGTGCAAGGTATGCATCTTTATCATTATAAAGTCAAAATAAAATTATATGTTGTTACACCCAACTTTGACCCAAATATTAATTATTATATAATCTCATCTTGAAATGTGAAATATCAATTCAACGATTAAAATTATAATTTTTTAAAGTTGCACTAATTCCCCTCCCATAAATAGACTTTACAACCTACAATATCTATAGAAAAAAGAGTCCATATCCATCCATTGTATCTTATCCTAATATGTCTACATATCCCATCATGATAACCTATTTCCATTTTTCTATGATTTTTCAACATAATTTATGAGATGTTGGAAAAGTACAAAATTATTTAAAAATTTAGAAATGTTTTAGATGAAATTTGCTTGCCATCTATCATTGTGAATAAAACAACTTCGAGGGGAAATGAAGATCTTAAAAAAATTGAAAGAACAACTTTAAATGGAAAATTAGGATTTAAAAAATATTTTCACTTTCAAGTATCAAAACATGGACCAAATGTTGTTCCATTCCTTTTACAATGTGTAATGAGTAGGAGACAAATATTCCCATCCATTGTCATTTCACAACAAATGACTGGCACAACTTGCTTGATGTGGAAGCTTTGGGGATGGAATTGGAAGTTTGTGTTTTTCAAATTTCTATTATTGTCTATATTTGTTTGCTATTGTTGTATATTGGTGGATTCTCGAAGCCTACAAATGGAGCTATGTAGAGACTTTGAAGTCTATAAAATAAAGCTCTATGTATTTTATGGGATCTTTCCTTTTATTTCTCTACTTCCATTTTCCTGTAGTGGGTATGTCTACTGAGGATGAATAAAGGTAGATCAAATTTCTTTTCTCTTGTTTCTCTATATTAGAAGTTTGTTTTGATGCAGACCATGTTTCTTTTACGCTTAGTTCTTTACATTATCAATTTCTTTTGACACAGTTCATGGTTTAAGAAGCCTCAATTCTTTGTCTTTGTCTTTCACTATTCAAATGAGGAAGTGCAGCTCTCAACTTCAAGAAATGAATTGAGCAGGTTCAAGTAGATTTGTCATTAGTAATTCATCGTCAACAATGCATCGTCAGTAATTCATCATCGTGATATATTCATTATATATACAATTCACCACCAGCAATTCTCAAGTAGATTCGTCATCAGTAGTTCACCGTCAACAATTCATCATCAGCAATTCATCATCGTGATATATTCATTACATATACAATTCACCACCAGTAATTCATCTCTGTGTTATATTCATCGCATATACTTTTTTTATGCACAATCTTTGTACTTTTTCTTTTTTGGGTGCTCTTGGCCACTTAAATATTGAAAAATGTATACGTGATGAATATACCACGATGATGAATTAAGGAAGGTGAATTGTCTACGTAATGAATATATCACGGTAGTGAATTGCTGGCGGTGAATTGTTGACAGTGAATTACTAACGATAAATTGCTAGCGATGAATTTTCCTAGAACCGAACTGAACACATCCCATGGGGACCTCCTTTGTCAGCTATGGTGTTTGGTGTGTTCCATTGATTCTTACTATTGCAGCTATCAATGATGTGACCCAATAACTAACTTCTATATAAAGAGCTTGCAGGTGATCAATCAAATAATAACACATTAGATTTCAAAGTCTCCAAATGGTGTAATTTGTTATTATTGGTAAGGAAGGTTTGCATTTGGAGCATTTCTTCAGATCTACTTCGGTCAATATTTGTCTCCTTAGTTTAACAGTGAAATCATCATATTTGACATTTCATTTGATAGAGATGTATGTTTCTTTGTTGAATTGAATTAAGATAAGATTCAGTTGTTTTTTTGGGATGTAGTTGACCTTTTGGTCTTCAACTTTATTGCTATTGCTAGAATTATGAACAATAGTTTGTAGTGCGGTGTGGATTCGCAACTGTAGGCCTCTTTGTTTTTTCATTTTTATAGTTATGTAAGTTTTTTGTATTGTTTAGGGATTCTGTTATCCCCACTCTTGCATGTTCTTGTCTGCTTTTGGCAATGTTTATTATATTCTATGTTTCTATAAATATATTAAGCTTCTATCCAAAACAAAATAGAACAAAAAAGGTTATGCATTCAAAGATTTTTTTGGGGTTGTAGGAAAGTGCCATCATAAGGCATGATTTTTTTTTTCTAGGAGGCAAATAGGTTTTCAAGCAGGCATTGTGTGGAAAAAAAGGTCAATAGTATTATTAAAAATAGTACATTTTAATAGTTTGGATGCTAGGTTTTAGAGATGGAGATATGTAAAATATATATGTAAAGGGTATAAGTTGTCTATATAAGATAAATTTTTTATATATATATATATATATAAGGTCTTTACATCAAAAGCTGGAATATGTTCAAATATATTCTTTTTATTTTAAAAAAAATTAGGGACAAAATTAATAATCTTAATCCTTGTACATGATTAAGAGTTTTATAATTGTATTGTGTTTTCAAATGATTTATTTTTTCTTTATAATATTGTCTTGAAATATTTTGATACTTTGACAATATTTGTATTAAAATGCAAAATCTTCCATAAAATTGAAATCTTAATTGTGTTTTTCTCTCCATAGATTGATCACTGAATTAAATACTTTTTTAGTAATATACAATACTTTGTTAGTTATTAAAAAAATTAGTTTAAGGGAATTATATTCACTATTATCTACACACAAAAAATCCTTGATTGAAAATGCCCAGAAGTTGTTGAAGCAAATTTGAAATGCATCTAGCTTGTAAAATTTCAAACTCAACCATTGTAGCAAAACCTTTTTGGGTTACAAAATAAGATCTTTGGAAGAGAGTGGAGACACATCAAACATCAAGAAAATTTTGTTAGGTTTTCTTGTGTCTACCTTGATTAATAGACATATAAACTATGGAATTGTATACAAGTAGAAATTGTAGTAGACAAAAATAAAATAAATTTTTTGAATTTCCAATACTAAAAATACCAATTCATATATATTTTTATAAGATAAGGTAATGATAGTTGAAATCCAAAGGGAAAACAACATGGCTCCCTCAATGTAACTTGAAAGATGTATTAGTGTAAGCTCATGGTCAAAGTATACTATTCAAATACGCATAACTATGAATGGGCTAATAGAATCATGTGAAAATAAATAAAGTGTATTATGTCAATAAATAGGTATAAAATCATACATGTGAATAAGATATGTTTGATAAAGCATGTGTGAAATCGAATCTATGTCTATGGAGACAGTATCATATTTTATAAATGATAAAGCACTAAACCACGACACATGATATAAATGGTAAAATCAATGATAAATCAACACATGTGTGGTCTTCGAATGTGTCAATATATATAGATAAGTGTTATAGAAAAATGTGTAATGTCCCTAGATAAGCATGAAGATGTAAATAAGAGATATGATGTGATCATCAAGGATAGATATCCTTAGATGGGTAGAATAGTGCAATAAAGGTCATAAATGATGTGAGGAAGGCATCATGCCTCTTAGTGTAAAGATATAGACAAATGAAAAAAATGTCAAGAAAAGAATCATGATGTCCCCTGGGTGTAATATAAAAGCAAACTTCTTAGCACAATTCCACCAAATGGGATATAGATGGGAGTGCTTAGAATAATTCCCCCAATGTAAATGTAATAGGGGCACTAAAGACATGAGTGGAAAGACATTATGCCCGCTAAGTGTAAGGATGTCAAAATGAAAGTATAATATGTAAGGAAATTATACCCCTTGATGTGCATACATGACAAGGTAAGCTTAATGTGCCATGGGAAAAGTCATGATGCTTCCCCAAAGTAATTTCGAATTTATAAGTGAAATGTGGTAATGTAGGATGAAGAGGTATGACTCTCGGAGCATGATATGGTAAAGGATGTGAAACAAGTAACTCCAAAGAGTAAGATGAATCATTATATAGGCTCAATTTGTAAAGTTCTAAGAATAAATATATATCAATGTAAAACCAAAGTATATGCTCTAATTAGTATAGCATAATGTATCAAATTATTGAATATTACCATAAGTGAATATTCACATAAGTGAGGGAAAAATGGAGAGGCAAAATCATAAGTTACCATTTTAATCTTATGAAAGATTTTACATTTCATCTTTAGTGGTGTATACTTACACAAATGAATTTCAAAATGTGTTTGTTGTCATCTCACTTATTCCTTGTGCTTTGTTCCTTTCTATTTTGGTTTTTTTATTATTATGACATGGTTGTGATCATATTTTCCTATTATTCCATTTACCTTGTGTGTCCTTGAATTTCAACCTTTCTATACATACTTTATTTTTCAAACTCATTTCACCTTCTATGTTTTGCTTTAGCTTATCTTCCCCACTTGGGGAGTCATTTTTACTCTTCCATTTTTCTTTTGTTCTTTACATCATCTTTTTGATTCACTTCCCCCTTTGCCTCTATTTTTATTGCTCAACTAGGCTACCTAATTTCTTTATGTTTCCCAAGTGAGGAATACAAGAATAAAACAAGAGATAGAAGGTGAAATGAGTGAAAACAAGCAAGGTGTATATATAAAGGTTAAAATGCAAGGGCACACAAGGTAATTAAGAATAGACAAAAGGGACCACAACATACATGTCATAATAGAAAATCCCAAGTAGAAATGAACAAAGAGCAAGAAAGAAGTGAGATGACAAAACATGTTTCAAAGTCATTTGTTTCAACATACACCACTAAATGTGTTTTTGCATCACCCACATGTTAAATAAGAACATGAAAACATAAAACCAGGAAAAAGAAAGCCTTAGATTAGGAATCTAGGAAGCATATATATTCTTGAGGATAAACTTATCAAAACATCCTAAAAATCCTTGTGCAAGTTAATATTTTTTTATCTAAATAGGGCTAGTATTATTTAAGCTAGGAAACAATTTTATATACCACATATTAGATGGGGAACATATTGGACCTAATCTATAGTAGAGGTATTGAGAATTAGAAAATAAATATTACCTTTAAGATAAACTTATCATATTATCCTAAACAAGCTATGTGTAGGTTGAACAATAATCAATTGACATACTTTTTACCCAAATGAAGCTAGTATTATTTAAGATTAGCAATAATTTTATATACCATATATTACATGTAGATATAGGCCAAACCTAGTCTTTAATGGAAGCATTAGGAAACTTAATAAATATACATTATCTTTAAAATAAACTATTCCATGTAAAAAAAAAAAAAGATGGTATGTAATTATTTAAATTATTTATAAAGTACAGGGACAAAATTACTTTATTCTAACATCTTATTTTAGATGAAAATTTTGAAGGACACACAATCTACTAAGAGGGGGGGGGGGTGAATTAGTAGATCAAATCAACTTAAAGCTCTTTACTTGAACATATATATCCAAATATGAAACTTGAATCAAAACAACTATTGATAATCAAGAAACCACATAAGCACACATTCACACATGAGAACACCAGATATATGTGGAAACCCAAGATGGGAAAACCGCAGTGAGATTAACTGCTTAGATCTATTGTCCAATTCCAGCCTCATAAAGGATGAATATAATAAGGTAATTTACAACATGAAGTAGGCACCAACCTACTAAAGAAATCAATCCCCAATTGTGTTTGTAGGCACCAACCTACTGGAGACACAAATCCCCAATACAAAGATCTGAGCACCAACTTAATAAGTAGAACACTAGTCCTATCAGATTACAAAGATAAAGCTTGCAGAACTTCAATGTTGATTACACACCTTACACAAGATCTAAAATATCTTTAGACACTCTCCTGCACTCCTTATGATCTTCTAATGATGGCACACAATGATTGAGAGACAACTCACATTGAATAACACTCGCTTGCACAACTACTCAAACACTTACTCACAATCTCTCACATTCTCACCTGCTTAACATGTGAAGTTAGATCTAATTATATACAAGACATTACATTAACACCAATTAATGGTGGTCAGGAATCCACAATTAACAAAGATGACATAAGGTGGGCCTAAATTTACATTACACGAAATGTGTAATAGATTGGTCCTAAAATATTTTTTTATCACCAAAAGAATATGATGTCATGTGCTTTCACAAGAACCTTAACTTGGATCAATATTATCATCCCACACTATCTTTGAATGATGCATGCTACTAGTTCTTTCCATACAAATCTAGAACCATCACTAGTTAAATAACTAGCACATTGATCCTTCTATCACTTCAAACTTTTTGAATGTTGAATATAACTTCTGGAAACTCTAGAATATGATAGAAAATGTGTAGACATACTCTCCATTCAAACCATAGAGCCAAACTCACCTTCGAGAAGAAATATAGAACATGAATGTATTGCCAAAGAAATCTCTCTGCCCTTAGTAATTTACCTCAAACATTCTATATCAGATTTCCACATCACCTTTGTCAACATGAATAGATATAGGCATGAAATTGCAAGCATACTATAAGTAGTCATATTTGTTGTTCTAAAAATGCACTAATAATGATAATTCAAGTACTATTTCATTCATTGTTTAGCTAGCATTACTCCAACTTAGATATCACTCCCTTGACATCAATGAACTCATTTTCCATCAATGACAACCTATGTTCAACAATCTCCCCCTTTGTCATTGATGACAAACAATAAAATATTGGCTAGACACAAAGACAAATCTAATGTTGTTTGAATCAAGAAACCACCTTAAATTGATTCCCACTTTCTCCCCTTCAAAAGGTTTTGCATTTTGAGTCCTATTTCTCCCCCTTTGACATCAATGGCAAAGGTCAACCCTTTTGGAAATTTGCACAATCTAGAAACCTGTTTCCTAGATAGACTCCCCCTCAGTCCATACCACATTGCTTCTGAAAATATTCTGCAAGACCATCAAGTATTCTTGTGGTATGGATACAATGCTCCCCCTCAACCTTTTCTTCCTCTTGATTCAAGAGGAGGGATAAAAAAACTCCCAAATTCTTTCGAAAAAACTCAAAAGTCTCCTTAGGAAGTGGTTTTGTGAAAATGTCTACTACTTGCTCCTTGGTTTCAACATACTCCAAATTAACTTTTTTTATGTAACCTTCTCCCTCAAAAAATGATACTTGATTGCAATATTCCTTGTCCTTGACTACATTACCAGATTCTTGAAATGATTATAGCATTGGTATTATCACAAAGAATGGAAATGGGTTCATCAAACTCAATCTTCATCTCCTCCAAATTTTGCTTCATCCATAATATTTGAGTGCAACATGAAACTGTTGCAATGTATTATACTTCTATTGTAGATAAGGACACTAAATCCTACTTCTTGCTTAGCCAAAACACAATACTATCACCAAGAAAGAAAGCTCCACCACTTGTAATCTTCTAGTCATCTATGCTTCTGACCCAATTTGCATGTGTATACAGTTAGAGTGTAATTTTCACTCTTAGGATGCCCCAAACCAAAATCCTTTGTAGCCTTCAAATACCTGAATATCATCTTTACTGCTTTGACATGAGTTTCCTTAATTGTTGCTTGAAATCTAGCCACCATTCCAACTGTTTGCATTATATTTGGTCTAGATGTAGTCATGTTACCATAGTTTTTGTCATTCTTCTAAAATTGTGTTCAACCCAAATAATTTTTCACTTTGGTCTCAAGTGTTTTCTTTCTAAGTTTTTCTAACCTATTTTAGGTCCTGCATTGGTTGTTACAACCTATTCATGCCCAACATTTAAAAATTAGACGTAAAATATTTCTTTATGTCGGTACTCTATGAAGTTCTAAAAACTACATCAGAATCTGACATGGTTCTTACAACCTTGGAAAATGTTGACAGAAGTAAGATGAAGTTAAGTTTCAAGCAAACAGATACAATTTCAAAACTTTTAAAAGGTTTTGAAACCTTTGTAGATTCTCGATAGGGTTCTGAAAAACCTATTCTATATCCAATGATGAAATATTTCTTTTAAAATTGACAACATTTTTATCAATTTTAGAGCTTTTCAAAATCAATTGGGTTTTCAAGGTTACTTAAGATGGTGCCTTAGAGAAATATTGTTAAGCAGAAAATGAAAGGGTTTTTAGAATCATGTCATATTTTGATGCGGTTCTCAAAACTTCGTTGGGACTCAATGTTGGTCCCACGTATTACTCTTTAAAAATGCTATTTTGCATTTAAATATTTCTACTTAGTTAAAAAAGTGGTACAAAAAATGGAAATAACACATTGCAAAAAGAACATGAAGCAAAACTATAGAGCATCAAAATTCGTCACATTACTTGAAGTAATTAAAATATAGAAGCCAATATATATATTATATTAAAAGGAGGAGATGCAAGTACAATATTTTCACGAACAGAGAGAGAAAATCAGGATGCATATTTCTTCCACAACCTTCTAAATTATCTCAATCTATGTAGGGAAAAAAGTTTTCATAAAACTCAACATAATGAGCAAAAGTATCCATCACATTCCTCTCAAACCTAGAGTGCAACATAATAATAGCTTGTTTGAGTTCTTCCTTCCTAAGGGAAGTAGCGATGAAAATGACATCTCCAACTAGGCCTTCTTGTGGGTATTTGTTCAGGCATCCCAAGGTGGATTCCACACTAGCTATGTACGCTAGCCTCACCATTCTTTCAACAGCTCTAGCTCCCCGTGTGAGTTTTCCAGAAGTTCAGATGATGTTGTATATGAACCACTCTAGGAGTGTCGAATTATTAATGTGAACTTGTGCCAAGAAATTCTCTCCAATATTCCTCCTTATTACTCCAACATCATTCCTTATGATGAAAATCTCCCTCAACTAGTCGAACACTAGCCGCCTTACAAAGTTGCACTCCACACCTTCGAAGATGAGGAAATTGTCTTTTGAAGATGTGTCACTCAAAGTGCTCGACATTTTGAGAACGAGTTTGAGATGTGAAGAATGGAAAGGAAAGTCCTTTTAATTTATAGAGTAGAGAGATAGTTGCCATATCCCAAGATAAGCTATGGGATATTTTCTCAATAACGGCTAGTGAGCAAGGATGTTGCCAAATACATTGAATTAAATTAGCACAGTGAATGATGTGATAAGATTTTTTAGATTTCTAGTTGATAGGCTTCAACACTAGTGTGAAATCTTTCAAAGTAAATCCCCATGCACGTGCATAAGGATCAAGTGAATGTGTAATTAAATGCATGGATTGAGAGTTGTAAGTTTTTCAAATGTACAAAGTGCCATGAGGCTTTCACAGATGGAGCGGTGATATATTAGCTCATCGAACTCAAGTGGTTATATGTAATTTATGAAATTTCTAGAGGGAGTCATAAATGATTAATGATTTTTGCTAAGAATATTTTTTTGTAATAATTTATGAAAATTCTTCTTTAAAGGTGGCGGTTACAATAACTAAAATGACTCAAGAATGAGGGTCTATAAACATGCAATTCAAGGACATCTAGAGGGTCCAAATTTTTTTTCCCCATTACACTTTGATATAAGATTGTGAATCAAATCACTTAGAATGAAATGGTGATCTCTCCAACTATTCATTGCTTATTTGTCTTTATTTTTGGGCAAGCAAGAGTCAATTTGAGTTAATTTTTCAAAAGGACAAATCTTTCAACCAACAAGTCACATATAAAAAACTACCAATCAATGATCTATACAAGGTTTGGTCTGGTAGAGAAGATTCATCATCTTTACTTAGCTTACATCCAGTAACCATAGGTGTACTAATTGGTTTGCATTCCTCCATTTTTAACTTACTTAGCATTTCCTTTATATACTTGTTCTGAGAAATGAATATGCTTTTGTCCAATTGAGAAATCTGTAAACCAAGAAAGAAAGATAATTTACTAGGCATTGACATTTCAAACTCACTCTGCATTGCATGTCATAACTCCTTGCACATGTCATCATTGCTTCAAAAATAATGTCATCAACATAGGCAACAAAAATCAGCAGTTGATCACCTTCCATTTTTATGTATAAATTACTATCCACACTACCTCTCTAGAACCCTTGTTGTAGATACCTATTCAACCTAGAATACCATGCTCTAAGATCATGTTTAAGTCCATAAAGTTCCTTTTCAGTTTGCACACAAAATCTGGAACAACTTAACATTAGAACCCTTTTGGTTGCTCAGTGTAGACTTCTTATTCTAACTATCCATTCAAAAATGCTAACTTCACATATATCTAATATACGTTAAGTTATTGAATGCTAATAAGGCCAAAAACATTTTGATTGCCTCCAATCTTGCTACTGAAGAAAATTTCTCCTCAAAGCCAATTCCTTCAACCTAAGCATATCCTTTACACACAAGTTTGGCATTGTTCTGGATCACTTCTCCATCTTCATTCAACATGTTTCTAAAGACCCACTTGGTACCAATAATATTCTTTCCTTTAGGTCTTGGAACCAGTTCCCAAGTTTCATTTTTTTATCTAAGTCAACTCTTCCTCCATAGCATCTATCCATCCTTTTTATTTTCTTGCTTTTGTATAGGACCTTGGTTCAATCTTTGATAGTAATGTTTGATCATTCTAGGGGTCTAAACCCCACTTTTCTTATCTCCAATAATCTGGTCTTCAAAATGATTCTTCTGGTCATACCTTGTTGGAGTCTTTGTAACAGTATTCTCATAATCAAATTTTGAGTCCTCATCACTGTTGTGGATTGGTCCTTCATCATCTTCTACTTCCAGGATATCAGTAGATGGTATTGACTCATCAATACTTACATTTATGCTTTCAATAATCCTTTCTAGTCTTTTGTTATAACATATATATTCCTTTCTTGTCCTACAATAACCAAGAAAGATACCTTCATCAGATTTAGAATCAAACTTACCCAAGTGTTTGTCATCCCTCTTGATATAACACTTGCTTCTAAATATCCCAAGATGTCTAACTGAAGCTAGTCTTCCTCTACATAATTCATATGGTGTTTTATTATTCCTTGGTATAATTTGATCTTTGTTTAAAATATACATTGCAGTCTAAACTGCTTCTCCCCAATATATATCTGGTAAACTTGCTTGACTTAACATTATTCTAGCCATCTCTTGTACAGTCTAGTTCTTTCTCTCAACAACTCCATTATGATGTAGAGTCCTAGGAGTAGAAAATTGTCTCTAAATACTATGTAGCTCATAGAATTCACCATACATGTCAGGAGCGAGTTCTCCATCTCAGTTAGATCTCATAAGTTCCTTGATAGTTATTCCAATTTCATTTTCAACCATAGCCTTAAATTCTTTGAATTTCTCAAAAGCTTTTGATTTATCTTTTAGAAAAGTAATCCAAGTCATTCTAGAGTAATCATCAATAAGCATCATGAAATACTTGTCAATTTATAAACTCGTTGTCTTTATTGTCTAGAAAGATCCATATGGATCAAATCCAATGTCCTTGTTGTAGAGTATTCCTTGGTAGGAAATCTAATCTTTATTTTTTTTCGCTCATCACATGGTTTGCAGGTGGTAGCCTGAGGCTTCTTGATCTTTAACATGTCTCTAACCATTCCCTTTAATCCAATCTTCACAATATCATCAAAATTAATGGGTCCTAGAATTTTTTGCTAGAACCAACTTTCTTCTTTTTATATAACAAAGAGATTTTATCCATTCAACTCACTAGGATGGTATACATCACTACCAATCCCACTTCCTTCTGCAATCAACTTCCCGATACCAGCCTTTGTTATTTCACAGCCTTTAGCACTAAATGAAATATTGTAACCTTTGCCACACATTTGGCTCACACGTAAAGTATTATGTTTCAATCCTTCAACATACAAAACATCATGAGTTTTTGTCTTACCACCATCAAGACTCAAAGTACCCTTATTAGTAATCTTAGAAATAGAATTATTTCCAAGAGTTACAAATCCTCCATCAAACTTCTTGAAATGCATATTAAAATTACTTTTGTCTCCAATCATGTGACTTGAACATCCGGTGTCAATAATCCACAAATTCCTCTCCTTTTGAGCATGTAAGGAAGTTTTGAGCCACCATGGATTTCTCTAATCTTTTCTCTATTTTTGTTTTTGATAGAGGGGGACTCACAAAATTGCTTCTATAGTTTCTGGAAATATGCCCAAACTTGTTGAATTTATAACAAAAAATATTGAAATTGTGCAAAGGTGCAAATATGTTACTACTAATAAATTTGTTTCTTCTTATCAGATCTATTCTCCAATTCACAAACTTATGACCAAAATGATTGCAATTAAAATAGTAACCAAAAAAGAATGATTAAACCCAGTATTGTATCCATGTCCTCTTACATCTTGTCTTTTGGATCTTCTGTTATTTCTTTACACTTGGATGAAACCATCATTCTACACTTTTCTATCATTGATTGTTGCACTTTGTTAAGACTTGAACTTTTGGAATTGATCTCTTCCAAACTCTCCTTAGTAGGCTTCATAGGCTGCTCTGTCACTTTGTTCTTCAATTCATTAGCAAAACCAATACCAGTTTTGGTATGTGGAGATATCTAACTTTCTATTATTTGTTCCAAGATTTTAGTACTCTTTCTAAACTTTATCTTTAGCTGATGATTTACTTTATCAATATCTTTCTTGAGTTACCCAATTTTTGCATCAAGCTTTTCATATTCCTTGTCTCTTGACAACAACCTTTTAGTAAAGACTTCTTCAATTCTCTTTACTTATTCTACTTGATTCTTTAGGTCAATGGTCATCTTCTCCACCTTCTCAAGATTCTAGAATAATTTTTCTTTATCCTTTACTTCCTCAGCAATTCTCTTCTTCAATATCTTGATTTCTTTTCTAGCACAAAGAAACTCTTCCACAAGGTCTACCTCATCATCATTGTTCCCAAAATTCATATTTGCATCATCTTCAGTAGTTTCTATAGCCATGAATACAACCTCCTCTCTTTCATCTCTAGAGATGTCTTGATCCTCATCATCAGTTCAAAAACCTTATTGATGAAGAAACTTGTTTATTTCCTCTAAACTTTATTCCCTTTTGAGAATGATGTCTTTCCATGCTTTTTCTCAACATTTTTAGAATCCTTGTATGGAAACTTCACCATAAAAATTCCTACATCACCGTAATTAAAGTATTTGAAAGGAAGCTTACCTTTATACTTTTTGGAACCTCTCTGCAGTTTCTTGATAAAAAATTATTCCTTTGGATTTGATTCATCATCTGAATCTATATCATCTTGCTTCTTAGATGATTTTAATGCAACCTCTTTCTTTAAAGAATTTTTAGTCTCCATTCTCATCTCACGGGAAATCAAAATTCCATGCAATTCATCCATAGTTAGGAAATTCAGATCTTTAGCTTCTTCAATAGCAAAAAATTTTGCATCAAACTTTCTAGGAAGAGATATGAGTAACTTTTTCAAAATCACACCTTCTTTGAATTCTTCACCAAGACCTCTGATAGAGTTGACAACATCATCAACCTAGAGGAAAAATGTGGCAATATTCTCCTCTTCCCTCATTTTCAAACTTTCAAATTGTCCTCTATAAGTTTGAAGCTATACTTGCCTAACCTTGTCATCACCTTCATAGATATTGTGTAATTTATTCCACACTTCCTTTGTTTTCTTGTAATGCATGATCTTCACAAACTCAAAGTTAGATAAACCACATAAAATAGCATTCCTTGCTTTAGCATTGTTCTCACAAGCCTTCTTTTTGACCTGATCTCTTGGATGACTTGTGGGTATCTCATATCCTTCCACAATGAACTTAAAATATTTGAGGCTAACTAAGAATATTGGGATCAATAGGTGGAAAAAAGTGTTAAAGGGCTTGATGTTCTATCTAATATAGGTGCTACACTTCATATCAGGGTCACCTGCACATTGCCAACTATTAGTACATCAAGATAATTTAATACATATTGAGTTGATTGATTGATTGAATGAATTAACATTAGCATTAATTTTTTGATAATAAAAGAATTTAAATAATTTTATAATTGTAATTTTTTTTTAGTGATCTATGCTAACTAGTCTCTTTGTAGTCATAAACTTTGTCTTAAAAAAATTATATATTGTAATCTTATTACCATATCATCTTACTGTATAGATACATTATTCAATATAAAAATAGTTATTTTCTAATTATAAACATATAATGGAGAAAAAATATTTTTGTATATGTAATATCATAAAATTGCACCCTTATGCAATTTCACATTACATCAACCTTCACTTTAGCCTAATGAGACGATAATGTGAACCCCCATCTATCTAGCCTTTATTTTCATCCTTGACCTTGTCGTTTTCTATCGGTGGGGGATTTTTTGTTAGGGACACTTCCACGTCGTGCAGACATCTACGTGTTGCATGAATGTCCTAACAAAATCCCTAATCTTGTATTCATTGGGACATTACACTTATGCCTGCCCACGAAGTCTAACACCTCTTCAGTCATAGGCATGCCCGAAAATGGCCCTCTTGCATGTAAATCTTCATTTGAACTCATATTCTTCCCTCTAATTCATTCAATTTTCTCATTCATTAGCAATTCATTCTCTCATTCCATTCAATCTAGCTTCATTCTTACAACTTCACTCTCTCATCCTTCATTCTCTCCTTGCTCTCTTGCTTGTTCAAGCCCTTCTACATCAAAGTTCTTGTATGTTCATTTCAATCTCTCTCAAGGCATTACACTTCCTCTTGGCTTCAAAAGCTCATTGGAGGGAGGGTAATATTTCCTTGTTTTGCATTATCGTTCTTATTTCAAAGTAGCATATTGATATCTTACATGCTTTATTTCTTTGTCTTATCACTTTGTTGTCTATCTTTCTATCTTGTTGTCTCTTTGGTTGTCCGTGGAGGTGGAAACATCAAAACAAGGGTTTGACCAAGGCAAGCCCCAAAACAATCCCAACAATTTTACTCTTTCTATGTGTGTAGATAATCCATGAGGAGCTTTGTGGGAGGCTATTGAACACCCAAAATACTGAGAGGGGGGTGAATCGGTATTCTACTAAACCATTTAGTTGCTAATCATTCAATAATTAAAGCATATCTAGCTACAACTCTAAACAAAAACATGAAGGGAATCATAACATCACATAGCACATGAACACCAAGACTTTTACATGGAAAACTCGGAATGGGAAAAACCACAGTGAGGATTAGCTCACAATATATTATAACTGCTCATAAGATATTATAGGGCACACTGTCAGGACCTAATGTCCTTGAAAGACTCACAACATAAAATGATTACAAAAGAGTATGGCTCACTGCCAAAAATATGAACTAATGAAATACAACTTTTGTGTGAAGAGTTCAGTTCCAATTAAGCTTTGGAAAAACAAAGTCCTACACCGGTTTGCAGGTACATAATAACTTCAAACAACTTTGCATAATATCACACTATCACATATCATGTATACATCTTCTTTCTATATTTCTTGCACATCAACTCTTACAAAAATGTTTCATACACATACATATACCAACTTACATCAACATACATCAATTAGGTTGGCCTAATTAGATGTAAACAAACTTGATTCTAAATAGCTTGTTGGATCAAAACAAAAACTTCTTTGGCACCCAAAGCGAAATGTGTAAGACATAAATTAGGTCATCTTGGACCTAATAAAGAATTCTTTAATCACCCACGAAGCAAACACCATTTAACCATGTCAGCGAGAAGGATATACAATGTCGATCTTCTATCATTTAAATATCTGATCCTATTCAACCAAAATTGCTAAAAACTCATCCATAGCTACAATTATTAATCCTAACCAACATATTAAAACCACATAGATAGATCTTATAATATGAATAATTTTGGACCAAATTACCATATCATAGTAGTAGAACCATAGTTTATCGGATGACCAAAAATGTCACAAACCAATGTTGGCATCAATGACAACACATTGGAGGGATTCTTCTTCATTCTTCCAATAGAGGCTTCATAGTTGAGCCACCTATGAGTTCATCCCTTTTCTTCCACTACTCGTCATTTCATTAAATAGTTTATTTACTTGTTCATTTAGTATTTAAAACTATTTACCTATGAGTAGTTAGTGAGTCTTAAAATTTTCTAGTGGTTGACTCTATCTCTAATTCGTATGATATGCCAATTCCATACTAAGATGCTAGCATGTCATGCTATCATCCTTGGCCTGCGCTTTCATCCTCTAGCTGAGAGCTAGTTTGTATGTCCCCTTAGACTTCTAAGGCTTGCTCACTAGGTTTATGAATTCCTTTTCCATAAACAATCATAAAACACAAAAATATTGTATAAACTATCTCTTAACCATCTTTCATCACTTGAGCTTCTATCCCTGAGGTAATCGAGGGTTATTTTCTCCCTGTAGACTCTTCCCTATCCTAAAGACTTGGGAGTAGTGAATCATCTCTATTACATTTTGGTGAACCTAACATGAACTTTCTTTCTCTTTATCTTTGTCTCAAAAAAATTCTTCTCTCATATTGGGATGTGTAGCTGATAGTGTGTTGTGACACTTTCATGAGCTTCATGACAAAATCTACTACCTTCAGACACGTAGTAAGGAGAAGCTATCAAAACATAGATATTGCGTCTAGAAAGTTTAGTCCTCCCCGTATAGGTTCAGAATTTAAGGAGTACTCTACAAGACTTGCAACCAAATTCTCCCTGCCACATAATGAAGTTGTAACCCATACCTCTCTAGCCTCACCCTCAAACTCGTCCACTTCCTAAAGGAGGAAGCCGCTCTCAAAGTTCCTATGGAGTAGGTTTACTCTTTGGAATTGAGCCTCAAAGAGGTTGAAGAATTCTTGGGGAGAGAATATTCTTATGCTCAAGCCACTCCCCTTGTTGATGGTCTAAAGAATTTATTAATGAAAAATCAAAGGGGCTTAGAGCTACTTTGTTGCATAGTGAATATTGTAGAAACCCATGTCCCATCTTACACCTTTGTCTTTGATAATACCCAAAATGTTCAATCAGAGATCATTGGCCAACAGCTGAATATCCCAATACCCAAAGTGTCTATGTGCATGGTTGACATAGGTCCCTCCATCAATACTGCTAACACCACTACCACACATGAGGAGATCCCTATAGTTAGGGTGAATCGAGTCCCTTTGGGTTTTTAGGGTTTTAAATCTAGGACTCAGAATGCCTCCACCTCTAGTGCTAGTGTTAGTGTTGGTGTTGGTGTTGGTACTGGTCATAGTTCAGGCCCTTTTCTCTTAGATATCATATCCCTTGCCTAATTCTAATGTGCAAAAAGTGTTCATCAAAAACTTGCAGCCAACATTGCAAGATAAATTCCTTCTAATGAAATATCTATCCCTCACCCATCTGTGTGTTTCTCTATGTGAGTGCCAACAAAGAGTTTCACAGTACGGGGGTTCTTCCTCATCCTCCCATCAAGATAGTTGATCAATTGTCTCAATCTCTAGTGATTCTAGAAAGAACATAGCAGTGGCGAACATGGCAGCTATTCCCACTGATAAAAAATGTATAGTCTGAAATAATATATTCACAAAATTACCTAAATCTTATAGTAATATCCTATAAAATTTATTAAAAGATGGTATAATAACTCTCCCAAAGATTAGACCATTGTTTGAGTCATATCCTCAATGGTACAATGCATAGAATTTTTTTCAATATCATCGGGTCGTAGGTCATGATATTGAGAGATGTGTGTCTTCGTCACGTAATACAAGACCACATTGATAATGGTACCATCCGGCTTGATGGTAAGAAGAAAAGCTCAAAAAAATCAATAGTGAAGCCCAACAACCAGCTACAAATTTACACACATCTCTACCCATCTCATTTTGTGAACCTTGTGGGTGATCCCACAATATTGGTTTACAATTTTTGGCCAAACTAGACATTGAACTGATTTTTTTAACTAAATATTCACTTTTGGACACCTATAGGGGCTCAACCATGAGGAATTTGAAGATGATGCAAACTAGTGTTTTGTGACATTTTGTCTGTAGATTCTAAATATATTTTTGCCAAAAATTTTGGAATTAGATTGCACTTCTTTTTCCATCTCCTTCAAAAACTAGTTTTTAACTGTAAACATCATTTTTAAAGAGTGACGTTATTGGCTAACAAATAAAAAAAATTCTATGAAGGATGAAATTCTAATTTTTTCGAATTTAGATTTGTAACTACGATATCTAGTACATGGAATTGGTTTCATAGCATTTCATCAAATATTTTTTTCTTAATTAAGTTCCAAAGTTAAACCAGTTACAATTTAGACATGATTCACTAGCTAAAACATAACTTTTTTTGTATGTATTGAAATTCAATTTTTTTTGTTGGATTAGGGACATCAATATCTAGTCACTAGTATAATTTGGAAAATAAATGACTACGTGACTAAAACTTTTAGTCACGTGACTAACATTAGTAGTATCTTGAAAATAAATGACTAATTTGGTCATTTATAAGTTACTAATTTGGTCATTAGGTAAAATCACAACTAAATGACTAATATCAAACAGATAAAAATGACTAAATAAATGGCTAATATTAGACAAATAAAAATGACTAAATATATGGCTAAATTAATGACTAAATAAATGACTATTACTCCTTTATTCTTTTTTCTTTCGAATTTCACCATAATCCATAGAGATAATTAAGCCCTCCTAATGGGACCCCTACCTAAGCAGGCCATTTGGCTGCCTAGGTTGCTTGGTGCACCAAAAATACCTATTGCATGGAAGGAATTGCCTCTTGGTGCGGTTTTCAGGCCTTCACATATTTTATAAAAAAATTTATAAACATTTACATTCTTTAACTTTTATTACCCATTATGTTAATGAATTGTTAATGTTTTTAACTATGATTTGAAGCTAGATTGATTTTCTTGTTGTGTTAGCATGTCAAATGTATCAAAGAGCAATTGTGGTCAATTTCACTAATAAAATATGATTTAAAAATAGAATTATTTTATAATCTATGAAATCAATTGTGTGTGGATCATTTTTATAGATGTTATTTTTTATACAAGTTTGAATTCTAGTAATTTTAGGAGCACATCATGTTTATCTTAATTTTCACAACCTATATTAAAATGACAATGTAGATAGATGAATTTTTTTCCCGTAAAAATGATGATTAATTTTTGCATGCCTTCCACACAATAGTTTTTTTTGGTGCATTTTAGCAATAGGTATTTTTGGTAGGCAAAAAATAATAATAAAAAAAGGCATTTTTGGTGCCTTGGTCGATCGGGTCATGTATGCATTTGGAGGGAATCTCAAGTAGTTCGATTTAAATTGTTGTAAAACATTGTGATTTCACGTTGGAGGGAAGTTTCGAAGTTTAATCAACCATTTGGTATTTCAGCTCCTACGCGCATTTAAAGGTTTTCCAATTACAAGTCTGACGAAGGAAACAACCATTGAATGCAAAGAGTGGTCGTTTCCATTTTTGTAATTCCAGAGCTTGTTGAGCAGAGTTTTTTGAGTTGCAACACCAGTATCATTCAAGAAAGGGTAGAACATTAAACAAGGTTAAAATCTAAAGGTAAGTGGAAATCTTGAATCCTGAAACCTCATGCTGATCTTCATCCTTTATGACAGTGATCCTAATGTTGCATATACTGTTCTTGTTTTCCATTGCTTCATTATTGTTACAATATTGTGCTTTCACTGATATAATGATAATGCTCTTTGACATTGAATGAATTGCATTGACTTTGACCCCTTTTCACCCTGTTCCATGGTCTTTTACATCTTCTTTGTGCATGATATCAGGTCACATGGCATTCATAACAACTACTATTATCTGCTTCATTTTTCTATGATCCTATGACACTCATATGCTTTGATATAACAGTGATCATTTGCAACTATTTTCCCTCTATATATTGTCTTTCATTCTTATCCCTTGCATGCCTTGGACTATTATTATCATGCATTGAAAATTGGATCTCTTTATTCACTGTATTGATAACTCATTGGCACTGTCATTGTTTGTATTCACTGCTATCTTATGATGATTGTTCTTCATAGTCAATCCTTAAAATCATTGTTATGATAAAAACATAATTTTTCTCTTTTGTTTTTACATTATGATCTAATTGCTTTGAACCTTGTACTTTGTGATTATCACATCTTTGTTACAATCTCTTCAAGGTTTGACTTTCTTTCTCTATTGACTACAAGAGACCCCTTTTCCAAGAGCATTCATAGCTATTTTCTTTTCTTTTCCAAGAGCATTCAATGAAAATATAATGGAAAACACACATCACTCTATGGGGTAGGGTTTATTTGATTTGAAAACCTACCTTCAACGTCCAAGTCAAAAATTCAGCCTACCAAGTCTGTGTCGAGTCCTCCAAGTCTTAAGTCAAAAATCAACCTACCAAGACTGTTTTATGTCCAAGTCTTGTATCTATGATACAAGTATGATAAATGTTTGAAAATACTGTACACAACTGTATGATACAATGCATAAATTTGTACGCTTTCTCATTATATCAAAACCTTCAAACTACAACTCACAAAAAATAGAAATGAGCTATAAAAAAAACTTATTATCAAGTACAATTTGCTCCAAATCAAAATTGCATTATCCAATTTACATAATTTTCTATTTAAATGATTTTTGTGGGAAAAAAGACTTAGTGTACAAAGTAAAGCAATAGTTTCTTTCCAAGATTTCAAAGGCCTATTGTTCACAAGTCCAATAAGATTTGTAACTACGATATCTAGTACATGGAATTAGTTTCATAGCATTTCATTGAATATTTTTTTCTTAATTAAGTTCCAAAGTCAAACCAGTTACAATTTAGACATGATTCACTAGCTAAAGCATAACTTTTTTTGTATGTATTGAAATTCAATTTTTTTTGTTGGATTAGGGACATCAATATCTAGTCACTAGTATAATTTAGAAAATAAATGACTACATGACTAAAATTTTTAGTCACGTGACTAACACTAGTAGTATCTTGAAAATAAATGACTAATTTGGTCATTTATAAGTGACTAATTTGGTCATTGGGTAAAATCATAACTAAATGACTAATATTAGACAAATAAAAATGACTAAATAAATGGATAATATCAGACAAATAAAAATGACTAAATAAATGACTAAATATATGGCTAAATTAATGACTAAATAAATGACTATTACTCTATTCTTTTTTCTTTCGAATTTCACCATAATACATAGAGCTAATTAAGCCCTCCTCATGGGACCCCTACCTAAGTAGGCCATTTGGCCGCCTAGGTTGCTTGGTGCACCAAAAATACCTATTGCGTGGAAGGAATTGCCTCTCGATGCAGTTTTAAGGCCTTCACATATTTTATAAAAAATTTTATAAACATTTACATTCTTTAACTTTTATTACTCATTATGTTAATGAATTGTTAATGTTTTTAACTATGATTTGAAGCTAGATTGATTTTCCTATTGTGTTAGCATGTCAAATGTATCAAAGAGCAATTGTGGTCAATTTCACTAATAAAATGTGATTTAAAAATAGAATTATTTTATAATCTATGAAATCAATTGTGTGTGGATCATTTTTATAGATGTTATTTTTTATACAAGTTTGAACTCTAGTAATTTTAGGAGCACATCATGCTTATCTTAATTTTCACAAACTATATTAAAATAACAATGTAGATAGATGAATTTTTTTCTCGTAAAAATGAAGATTAATTTTTGCATGCCTTCCACACAATAGTTTTTTTTGGTGCATTTTAGCAATAGGTATTTTTGGTAGACAAAAATAAATTTATAAAAAAAGGCATTTTTGGTGCCTTGGTCGATCAGGTTGTGTAAACATTTGGAGGGAATCTCAAGAAAAATGTGTATGCATTTGGAGGGAATCTCAAGCAGTTCGATTTAAATTGTTGTAAAACATTGTGATTTCACGTTGGAGGGAAGTTTCGAAGTTTAATCAACAATTTGGTATTTCAGCTCCTACGCGCATTTGAAGGTTTTCCAATTGCAAGTCTAGCGAAGGAAACAACCATTGAATGCAAAGAGTGGTGGTTTCCATTTTTGTAATTCCACAGCTTGTTGAGCAAAGTTTTCTGAGTTGCAACACCAGTATCATTCAAGAAAGGGCAGAACATTAAACAAGGTTAAAATCTAAAGGTAAGTGGAAATCTTGAATCCTGAAACCTCATGCTAATCTTCATCCTTTATGACAGTGATCCTGATGTTGCATATACTATTCTTGTTTTCCATTGCTTCATTGTTGTTACAATATTGTGCTTTCACTGATATAATGATAATGCTCTTTGACATTGAATGAATCGCATTGACTTTGACCCCTTTTCACCCTGTTCCATGGTCTTTTACATCTTTGTGCATGATATCAGGTCACATGGAATTCATAACAACTGCTATTATCTACTTCATTTTGCTATGATCCTATGACACTCATATGCTTTGATATAACAATGATCATTTGCAACTATTTTCCCTCTATATATTGTCTTTCATTCCTATCCCTTGCATGCCTTGGACTATTATTATCATGCATTGAAAATTGGATCTCTTTATTCACTATATTGATAACTCATTGGCACTATCATTGTTTGTATTCACTGTTATCTTATGATGATTGTTCTTCATAGTCAATCCTTAAAATCATTGTTCTGATAAAAACATAATTTTTCTCTTTTGTTTTTACATTATGATCTAATTGCTTTGAACCTTGTACTTTGTGATTATCACATCTTTGTTACAATCTCTTCAAGGTTTGAATTTCTTTCTCTATTGACTACAAGAGACCCCTTTGATCTTACAACCCCAAGCCTCTTAAAGAAAACTTAGAATCAATTGGCAACAGTGAACAAAAAACCATCATAGCTATTTTCATTTCTTTTCCAAGAGCATTCAATGAAAATATAATGGAAAACACACATCACTCTATGGGGTAGGGTTTATTTGATTTGAAAACCTACCTTCAACGTCCAAGTCAAAAATTTAGCCTACCAAGTCTATGTCGAGTCCTCCAAGTCTTAAGTCAAAAATCAACCTACTAAGACTGTTTTACATCCAAGTCTTGTATCTATGATACAAGTATGATAAATGTTTGAAAATACTGTACACAACTATATGATACAATGCATAAATTTGTACGCTTTCTCATTATATCAAAAGCTTCAAACTACAACTCACAAAAATTAGAAATGAGTTATGAAAAAAACTTATTGTCAAGTACAATTTGCTCCAAATTAAAATTGCATTATCCAATTTACATAATTTTCTATTTAACTAATTTTTGTGGGAAAAAAGACTTAGTGTACAAAGTAAAGCAATAGTTTCTTTCCAATATTTAAAAGGCCTGTTGTTCACAAGTCCAATAAGATCATTATTGACCACAACAGAAACCACCTGCACTAATAGTGTTAAGTCATTTCATAGAAAGAAATATATTTTAGATAAATAGAGCCAGTTAGCCTTCTAAAATCCAGATAGTTGAATACAAAAAAGATGGTAAAACATAAAACATTAAAAGACTTTAAGACATTGCAAATTCCATGAAATTAGTATAGAAGCATAACATTAAGATAGGAACAATTCATTTTTCTTAAATATTCATCACGAGTTTTCTCCCGTAAATAACTCCCCCCAACATGAGCAATGAGAAGTGCATCTACCATCTTGTTTGTTGATAGGCATTACATGACTGCTCCCTTATAATCACCAACAACTAAAGAACTTTGAATGGCTTCATCTCATTCTTAGTATTCAGTTGAATCTTTAGTAGCTTCATGTTGCGCCTCTTCTCCATTTCCTAGGGTATCCTTCCCAACAACAAAATCATTTTTAGTGAGAGGAAGTGAGAAATCTTCTTTCGTTCTATGAAAATTATCAAAAATCTCCCCACCATTGTCTCTTGGGGATGTAACATCTTGTCCACCTTTTGACTGAACTGATGGATCTAATTGTGTTGTATCATCAAGAGTGACATTGTTGATTATTTCACTGCTAATATCATGAATGTTGGCAGATTGAGCTTCTTGTAAGTCTTGATTCTCTATTCACTGAACTTGAAATCCAAGGTGCTCAAGTAGCTTTTTCCTAGCATTGCCTTCATCTTCAAACATGACTTAGGAAATTCCATGTCTCCCTCTCTTCTTCCAAACTAAATCAATGCAGAAACCAAAAATTTGCAAGTGAAACAATACAAATGAATGTAAATTGTTATTAATCCCATTCAAAAAGTATCCACAAATAAGTAATCGAGAATCCTGAGACTTCTTATCGCACAAAGCTCACAATGATGATTTTTCACCATCTTCTATTGCAACTTCAAACTCTGTTGAACGAAGCACCAGACTGTCCTCAGTAACAAGATTGTGTATATATACCTATGAAAATAGCAGAAAAATAAGACCATATATCATCTTAATGACATGTACCAAAGAATAAATTGTACTCTACCTCAGAAGAGCCAACAACACTCTGTGACATTGTACCAGGCCGAAATGAAGCAAGCTTTCCTCCAAATCCAAAACTAACACCAACTGGTCTCTTCAACCACTTAGGAGCTTTCAAGAGTGGACCTGAAAAGGGAAAAATGAAAAGATAGACATCATGTATTGCATTCAGGATCCCAATTCATTGAGAAAATCTTATAAGTGAGATTCCCATTTCTTAACTAAGTCATGTATGGTTATCACATAAAGCAACACTTACCACCCACTTTATGTTTGAAAGCAATTAAAGTACTATACTTGGGTTATTCACAGAGATTCATTAGTCAAGTAATGTAAGCAGCAAATCATGGGCATATCAAACCAATAGAGCATAGATAGCAATAGTGATCATGCATAAATTTCATGAACAAATTTGCATCAATTAAGGTAGACGTATTTCGACAATGAAAAAAATCTAGATGAAATAGACCTACCTTCCTAACACTTTCACTTATGCCTGTGATTTTCATTAACACTGAAGGTATATGTAGATTGGGAAAGTACCGTTGGGCTCTAAAGGCCCCTTATTGTGTGATTAAACAATACAGACAATTGGGGAAATGTCATTATATGTAATGACATAAGTCGAGGTTGAAAGTATTGTTTGATGCCAATTCAAACAATGGAGGCTCTTGTTGAAATCTACCTCTACCTTCTCATCATGGCAAGGATAGTGAGATGTAGTTAAACCATGGAAGTCGTGCATATATTTTGATGAAAAGGCCTGGGCCATCATCACTAGTGCTAGGTCTCAAAGTGCAAGTTTTAAACCATAAGGGGGTGTCAATCCCTTAATACACCTTTGGCCCACGAACAAGGTAAGTAGGACTGATTACCTTCTACTCTTCAGGCTCTTCCAAACCTAGGCCAGTATACCTAAATAATAAGGTAGATTTGTAGATAGATATGGTTCCTAGATTGAGCAATCTACTTACAATGGCACGTGAGATGAAGCCGATGCAAAGTTTTAATGTCTAAATACTAGTGAGAGTAATTGAGAGTTCAAGTTTGTGAGTTGTATTTTGTATGTAATATCTAATTATTACCAGTTCCTGCTTCTATTGGGTGGACGGAGTGGAGGGATGAATGATGATTTTGGAGATAGGGTTCTATAAGATAGGTAGATTCACTCTTCATCTTAACTCGAACAATTGGGCACTTTGAATGTTTGCACCTTATGAAAATGTGCAAGTGTGTCAGTTATTTGGACTCTTCTTAATAATCCTAGTGATATCCCCTTATGCTACTGTGAAGTTTTGAAAGGATTTAATTCAAATGTGAAAGGAAACCAATTAAGACAATCTATTCAAAAGGACTTTAATCCAAACAGGAACCTATCAAATTTGATTTCTTAAAAGGAATTTTAATTCTTCTGCACACCAAAACTAGTCAACAACCTCACACAACTACAACAAATGTGTATTGACAAATTAAATGTATTTCCACACACTCAATTTGAATAACATAAAAAGCCACTTCAAAGACAACCAAATAACATATAAGCATATAAATCCACACAACAGTTGAACATTTGAAAGAAAATTAACAATTATGCATAACCTCTCCATTATATTTATCTTTGAATAATACGCATTATAACAGTAGTTTATGATATGAGATGGATGATCTATTCAGGTCTTGGTCTCTCTTATATATGTGAAAGGCAACAAGCTACAGACCCATTACAAAAATTCATGTTGTTTGATAACTAAACATAATTAAGAAAATGAAATATTGCAACAACTAAATGCATCGATCCGTTAATCTTCAAGCAGAAGCCCGTGACCACCTAAGATCTATTCAAAGCTTCTACTCCATGATATGGTGCTCATGTTGTCAACTGACTCCTTTCATCCTAATGGTTGCCCTGATGTGTCTGGTGTATCCATAGTTTGGTTGAGGAACAAATTGAATGCAGAGAGGTGATTGATGTATTCTTTTTCAACACAAGTATCTGCATTAGAGATCACCTCTCTCATATCATACTCCCTATACATCATCTTCTCGAGCTGGTTGTGAGTATTTTGTAAAATCATATCCTCATCATTGATCTCTTGTAATGCAACAGTCAAAATCACATTAAAATCTTCCTTCCAATCATCATATTCTCGAGGATTTCCCATATCATCATAGAGTGTCGCAATCGAATTGAAGCACTTGAAATCCTTGACAAGCCTCTTATGATATCCATTGTGTGCTTCTACCAATTTTTTATGTGTCTACATTGTCTGTCCTTTTAGGATTTGCTTGTCTTGAAGCTCTTGTCTCTTTTCGATTATTCTCCCCTATAATCGTTCGTTCTCCTCTAATGCTGAGAGTACCTATTTAAATTGCCTCCAATATTCATCTACACATTTCATCATCTTACTGAATCTTCCCTTGATCATTTCAGATGCAATATTATACTTGATGGTTTTGACTTCCTTCTCCAATTCTTTACATTTTTCCAGAGATTTCAGGTGGCACTGCTTCCAATAAGTTGTATCATCCATTACATCCAATACTCTCTTATCTTTCTCAAGCCATGGGGAATACAATTATGGTGTGGAAGAGGAAGATGATCTTTCTCTTTGATGTGCTAATTCCTTCTTCAACCTGTCATTTTCTTTAACCAGCTTATCAATTTGTGCCTTGGTGAACTTTTCCACATTGACATTCAACTTTGTTGTCTCCATGGGGTTGGTATCCCCTACTATTTGAACCAAGAGATGTCCAAACATCTGGTTTGGATTATTAATCACAACTGGTCTTTTTTCATGGGGGTACAGTGACCAAATAAGCAAGATGGCCTCATCTGGATTGTATCCAGATCCTGAATACATCTTGTCACTTTCTTCGTATGTTAAATTCATTGTTTTATCTCCTCTCTTTCTAAAACTATCAAATACAATTGTAGAGCTTATATACCATCCAGGAAAAAGCAATACTCTAGCTTCTTGGAGTAACTCTCTCCCTCTCTTAGGAGTGATGGAATCCATCTCTTTGTCTATTTCTTTTTTCAATTCTTTCAAAACAACAGCTTCTTGTTCAGGAGTGACATCCTGCATATTTTGTCTCATTTTCTTGCCTTTATATTCGTAAACAAATGATTTAAACTCAAGAGACTTAACAAAATATCCATAAAAAATGAACTCATGTCAAGCCTTGACCCTAACATCATCTAATAATTCATCTAATGCTTCAAATCTTACAACATTGTGTTCCTGAGAAGGCTCATACCGTACAATTACAAGAGCACTTATTTGTTGTACTTTCTCTTCCTCCTCATCACTTTCCTCATCACTCTCCTCTTCTTCACTCATATCAGTATCTACAGAAAAAATCACATCAGGTGTTGGTTGTGAAGGGATCTATATCTCTAGCCTGCACTCTTGAATAGGTTGCATGAGGGGCATTAAAGACAAATCAAGGCACATTCTTTACCACTTCATTTCTTCTTTTCCATTCCTCTGTAAGCATAACCCTAATATGAAGTCATTATTTTAGTAGTAGAGGCATCATCATGGTTTTTGATTACATCTTCAACTGAGAATACATGCTCATATCCTAATAACAACTATGATAACCTTGCTTTGTGAATAAAGCCTTTTGCATCAAAAATTTTCCTTTTGTTACCTCGAGGGAGGTTATACTGTGCTAATTTAGCATCAATTTCCTCATATCCCTCATTTGCAACCATTGTAAAGTGTCCAAAACATAAGGTATTGGGCATGATCGATTGTTTGTTGTGTCCTTTGAGGTTTTTGGAATCATATTTTTCCAATTGCCTCACAATTTCTAAGTAGGAAATTCTATCAGGAACTACTTGTGGCAACAAGTGTGGAGTTCCTTCAAACCCATAAACCCTAATCATTGTGCAGTCAAGAAATGCATACCAGTCTCCCCAGTTATGATCCACCTTTTCCCTTGGGTCATTTTCCTTTGGTCTTAGAAAATTTTGCACTTTTGGGGATAAGTTATAATCACGCAGA
Organism: Sequoia sempervirens; assembly: GCA_007258455.2. Classification (NCBI taxonomy): domain Eukaryota; kingdom Viridiplantae; phylum Streptophyta; class Pinopsida; order Cupressales; family Cupressaceae; genus Sequoia; species Sequoia sempervirens. The sequence goes on along the minus strand of VDFB02255363.1, from coordinate 52,248 downwards.
TATCCCAGCCACTCCATTAATGGTTTCACAAAAACTCCTCAAAATAAAGATAATGAGATCTACCAAATCGACTATCCCACATTGAAGTCCACATTTGTATAGGTTTGAGGTTCCCATTTTCATTTGTATCTTTTATTCTTAATTCTTGACTCCAAACCCTTCTAACATGTACCTCATGCATGAGAAAATGCATGAACAGACAATAATGTTTGAAATGAATATATTCATTGTTGTTTTTAAACTTTTCAAGCTCCCAGTTTAGGTCATTGGCCAAGTATCTAGCATAATTGAATGACCTAGCATCATTGCTTTGTATGTCTGCAACTAAGACCATTGGGGCAATAGACATGAGGGGTGGGACCTCTACCCCCAAGACCTAACCAGCTAAATAATAAGTGTATCTGAAATATTCTTCAAACAAGTCCTCATGAAAAGGAGGGTTTTCATTACTCGAAAACCTTCTAAGTTGGCCTACTTCATTCTTAGGCCTATGCAAGGGTAGTTTCCATCGTTTGTAGCTGGTATCCATATGGTGATACTCTGTCAAGAGATCTCTAATCATGAATGGAAAGTTCATAGGACACTCCAACTTAAACACATTAGAAATTAAATCCTCAGAAATAACAAGCATGTCAACCCCATTATGTGCTTGGATAGTTCTCCTCTTGGGGTCATATCTGCTAGCCAGAGCTTTAATTAATTCTACATTTACAAACACATTGGGCACCACAAGTCTTCCCAAGTTCAACCTCCACGGGTTGCAGACTGGCTGAAACCTAAATTGTTTCCTGTAATGATACATGAAAAGCTCATACCCGCATCATGGTGTCCAAATATCCCCCAAGCCTTTATGTTTATCTAATAATCTATCCATTGAAGGATTCATTTGAGCAACCCTCCTGGGTCTTGGCCCCGACCCAAGGCATTGATCTATCAGGTCTTCATTCAAGAGTCTCTTCTCAATTTTTTGTTTCTTAGCTTTGGGTTTTTTTGCATTTTCCTCCATTGTTCGAATTCTTAATCCTTTGAAAAATACAAATTCTCAACCAGGATTGGTGTACTTACTTGGGTCTCACCTCCACTGGTTTTTGCTACATGAGAATTCCTAGCTTTTCCTTTTTTCTTCTGTCCTCAACAAAATCTTCCAAACTGTGCAACAATTATGTGATCAAATTGTGATATAATTCACTTCAACTCTAGCTCATAAATACACCACCTGTTTCAATCTTGTCATCAGGGGGAAGCATTTATTTTTAAATATTTGGACGATGCCTTGAGATGTCACATCAGTTAGAAATCAATCATCATCACTATATCTGTGAGACTACAATCCTTATTCCACCGATAGCCACCCTCTCCACCGATGACCAATTTTCCTTCAGTCTATCGACAGGACGCCAAAATATATTACCCCGATACACATTAATTCCCTCGATATATAATAATTCTTGATAATTTATGATCATATCAGGCCATCGGGGGAATTTAGACATTCGTTCCACCAATTTTCATGTGTTACAATGATGTGCTTACTTTTGTTGACTCTATTGATCTATCGGGGGAACACCTTAGGAGTTAGCCCGATAGGGTGTTGTTACACCGATACTATGTTATGAACTATTTTCATCGGGCCATCGGCGAGGCTATGATAGGGGGTTCCGTTAATGATGCATTGTTAGGTCAATAGTGCTAATTTTTACTTAGGAAAAATTATGGAGTCTCAAAGTTATTTATGGGTGTGACAATTTGGCAATGTGGGCTACAAAATGGATCTTGTCACACAAATTTCATCAATTTGTGTTGATCATAAAATTAAAACGTGATGAATTTTTGTGGAATGTGGAGGATTGGTGGGTGGAGGCTAGTGAAAAATGTGAAATTTTTCAGTTCTAACAACTAGCACAATGAAAAATAACATGCATAGATCATACAAAAAAATAAGAGAGAATAAGAATCAGTAATGGATAACTGAATAAAGCTTGTTGTCTCCAAGAAGACAAATACCACATATATATGGTGTTCATTACCTAGCTTGACTAGATCAATGTTAATTCTTTAATTTATAATATTCTTTACAGTATCCCCATGTTACTACAGTTCTGCCAAAGAATGATGACAAGACGAATGCTAGTTCTTCAATAATGAAGATATAGTTTCAAGCTAGTTGCAAATTTGCAATGGTTGAAAAAACTCTTTGTTAGAGAGACAAATGAATCTCCTAACATTGCCCATGATTGAATAGGCTCTGCTACACTTGAAACTGCTAATGCATGCATATCTAGTCAGTTGAATTGTCCAAAGTACTTATGTAGGAACCAACTCAGTTCTTTTTTGGACAACATATACATCGCATTCACTAAGCACACCTCCCACACCCTCCTATAACCACAGTTTTCAGGGGATATCTCATGGTAAGTTGGAAGTAAATTTTGGAGACACTCTTATAAAGAAAGCATGACTTCTTCATAGAGTTGTGTAAACATTTAAAATCCTTATCCCCAGAGCCACTCTACCAAATAGAATAGAATTATAGAAAATAAGGATATATTTTCCAATTAAAGAATTACTCCAAAATATTACTTGATGAGCCTCCATCAAAAAAACCTCTCTAGAATCCATTTGACTGCAGGCCTGAAATGGATGCACGTCAAAAGAGACAAACCCACATTAATTATAAAGATGTTCCTTATAAACAAAAAGGAACACAACTAACTCACCAAGGAAAAAACATAGTAGCATCTGGCATGTAATTCTAAGTTAGGTGAACCTAGAGATAAGCTTGTCAAGAAATACTTGCAGTGTGCTAAAATACTTGTAGAAGATATATATCATGTACTTCTAAGAGATGATTTTGAACACAAACACTTGTGATCCAAAATCAATTATGAGTGTATGGCTATGTTAAGTTTGTCCTCTTTGACAATCAGACAAAATACTCTTGGCCTTCAACTCACTTATATATAATAAATCCTTATGTCACATTTACATTAACTGATTAACACCATATAATTGTTACTGGTATATTTAAATATTTTGTATCACCTCCACTCATAATGACCCACAATGAACATTACATTCTAGCACTCGCCATAATGTTATCTGTGGATCAATCCACTTTCAAGGCTCAATCATGTTTTGGCTTTAAGTATCTAGAATTTGCAAGATCCACATCAATCTAGATAAACATCTGGACTTATATATTAAGACTCAAAAGTCAAATATCACAAAAACAAGTAAACAACTAAAGACTCAAATCTTATCAACAGGGGTACTTTCAAGTTTTACTTTCATAACATAGCCAATGCAGAAGAAAGAAATACAGAAAGCAGCTCAAAGGGATATGAAAGTACAAGTTACATGAGTAACAACCATGAAAACAAACCGAAAAAAATAGTTTTATTAGCTGAACTCAAAAAAAGATTATAAGTCAGAGACGATAAACCTTTAAATGCTATTTATCTAGTGGTTTAAATAACTTTTCTATATTTATAAGTCAAACAACTTGTAAAATATATAATTGTTGGCATGGGAATGAAATTGGATTGTTGTTGACGTTTGTTATTCTCATGGACAAGTACTGAAGCACTTGCATGGGAGATAAAGCTTGTTTGGATAGGACTTGGAGACTTTTGAAAAGGCAGGTAAGGAATTCAAAGTTTGTTGCAACGAATTTGAAGTCAGCGAGGCCATCTGTAGCAAATTCAGAGGTAATTCAAACCCTCATTGCCAAAAGTAAGCTGATAGGAAACATAGGCATATTTCATTCTTAGTAGGTAAACTTCAAATGAATGTAAGATAGATCTCATAACAATGACTCATTATATCCTCTTCTTTCTGTTATGGTCTATACTAAAAGTGACTACTTTCAACAATGTTTTGGCATCTTTGTTTTTAGATTTATGTTTTTTTCTTTAAATCAAAAACTAAATTAATATGGGAATGCACAATATTATAGATGGATGAGCGTCAAAGGTTGACTACAGATCAATATCATGCATATGATGAGAGAGTAGTTGATGACAGGGACATTGACAAATATCCATGTCCATGCAAAAATTGTCTTGGTGGAAAGGTGAAAAAAAGAAATATGATTTATCGACATATGATAAGAAATGGGCATAGTGGTATAAGCCCTTGGGCTTACAATTACTATGAAGATATGATAGAATGTCAAACTATGAGAGATGAAGATGCAACAAACATAGATGAAGAGGCAAAAATGTTTGACGAAGGGTTTGAAGTTGATAGAATGTTGAATGAGGGTCTAAACGATGACTGGGCCAAGTCAATGGACGATGCTTCAAAGCTTCTGTATGCTAATTGCAAGTTAAGTCATTTGACAAAAATCCTTCAAACTCTTAACACTCAAGTGGTGCATGGTTGGACAAATGAGAGTGTGCATCAGTTATTGGCATTATTAAGTTCATTGTTACCAGTTGACTCCACATTGCCAACAAAATGAAGTCAATATAAAAAAAAATCAGTAAGCTCGGCTTGGGGTATGAAAAAATCCACACATGTGTGAATGGTTGTGTATTATTTTGCAAAAATCTTGCAAACGATAGTGAATGTCCGAAATGTCATGAACTGAGGTATAGACAAGGGTTGAAATCAGCTGTGGTTCCTAGAAAGGTTCTTCGCCACTTTCTGATAATGCCACGATTACTCTGAATGTATAGGTGCAGAGACATTGTTGAACTTATGTAGTGGCATGCCCAAAATAAGAGCACTGATGGAAAAATAGCGACATGTGCTTGATTCTAAGACGTGGATGTAATTTGATAACAGATGGCCCAATTTTTCTCAAGATCCTTGTAATATAAGGTTGGATTTGGCTCTAGATGGGGTGAACCCATTCTCAAATCAAAGTACTAAATGGTCAACTTGTCCAGTGTTTCTAATAAATTATAACTTGCCACCATGGTTAGCAACTAAACCATTTTTCTTAATGTTATCATTGATTATACCGGGAAAGAAAAGTGTGACTTCAAATACAATAGATGCTTATCTACAATGATTATATGATGAGATAATGGAATTGTGGAAATTAATTGAAGCAATTCAATCTTTAAGGGATGGTCATTCAATCAAATTCACTTTAAGAGCTTCCTTATTGTTTACGATTCATGATCTTCCTGCATATGGCACATTGTCTAGTCTCTCTGTTCATGGATACCATGCATGTCCTGCTTGCAACTTTAAGGATTTTGTGAGGCACTCAAGAAGTTTGTGTAAGTGTATTTATTGTGGACATCATGCTTACCTTAAAATGGATCATCCATATCATCGACAAAAAACATGTTTCAATGGTCAAGAAGAGAATCATGAAGCGCCATTGCTAATAACAGGTGATTACATTGTGGAGAATGGACAAAAAATAATGTCATTTATTGAAAATGATGGGATTGCTAGTAGTAGATATGATCCATGTAATAAAATTAGTGTAAAATAGTTGTGCATATTGTATAAGTTGTCATACTTTAAGGATATAGACATTAGGCATACTATTGACTTTATGCATATTGAGAAAAATATAGCTTATGCTATTGTAGGCATCCATTTAAAATCTGCAAACAACTAAACTTCAAACAATGGGTTAGTGTCTTGAAAACTCTATCAAAATACCTCTATGAAATACCTTGTGAAGACTTCCAAATGCCATACATGACCAAATAAAAACTAAAGCATTAGGAAAGCAATAACAAGTCACCTATTCCATAGTGGATTGGTGTCACATGTGCTAGTGACCCTTTCCCAATCCTTGATCAATGCTCAAGATGATAAAATGCAAATGGAGATGATGGAGTGAAATGGACAAGATCAAATCTCAAATGAAGAGAGTAACCTTGCATAAAATTGTGGATCCTATGAATGAGGATTAAGCCTTATTTTATAGATTTTGTTGATGAGAGATTGGCCAAGATGGTGAATGTGGGACTAAAGATCCTCTAATGAGAAGATGACACTTGTCAAATGATGAGTGGTCAATGGTTGTGCAAGATTTGGGAAGAGTGCCCATGAGAGGGAGAATTTGAATTCAAATTTGCAATAAATTTTGAGAGGGGGACAAGAAAAACAGCAATAAATGCCATGTTTGACTTGTCATGTTGAGGGAAAATGAGGGTTTTAATAAATCAATAAAATTGATTTATTGTGCAAGTGGAGATATCTAGATAATGCAAGTGGGATGGGATTAACATTTAATCAGGGTTAGATTAAATAGATGATGATTATGCTGATTAGATGATTTGACTTTTAAGACTTTGATAATTGATTTATTTGAATTAGAAAATGATGGAATATGATTTAGGATTTGATTTAAATAAAGACCTGATTTATTTAATTAAATGGATGATGCAAGATGAAGGTTGAATGATAATGTTTATTTGAATGGATGAAAATGCACTTGATTAATTGATGAATGGTCCTAATGCGACATCTAATTTGATTGAATCCGATCGAATGCATAATGTAAATTTTGCATGTCTACAGCTATTATAGAAATTCTTTTTGGTGCTCTTGATACTATTTCATCACGTGAAGACTTTCGAGAAATAAAGATTCATCGAAATCTTTGGGTTGAAAAATATGATAATGAAAAATATAGAAAACCTAGTGCTCCTTATGTCTGGACAAAGGAACAACGTGCACAATTCTTACAGTTGATGTCTCAGACTCACTTTCCCATTGGATATGTAGGTAGTAGCATCAGAAGCCAAACTGACATTAATAGCTTAAGAGGCCTCAAGACCCATGACTATCATGTCATAATCGAGAATATTTTACCTATTGTGGTAAATATATCAAGTTTGGCAATGGGGCCAAGATTAGCAATTATAAGGTTGGGCCTAATATTAAAGAGAATGAGTTTTACATGTATTAGATCCTTCAAACTTTGATAGTTTGAGGGAGGAGGTTGTTGAAGTCCTTTGTCTATTGGAACGAGAATTTCCACCAACAATCTTTAACATTTCTATGCATATTTTAATACATCTAGAATATGAACTAGAGCATTGTGGCCCAGTAAGAACGAGTTGGATGTATCCTATAGAACTATATATGAAGGTTTTGAAAAAAATTGTCCATACTAGGGAAAAAACTAGAAGCCAGCATGTCTAAGGGATATTCAATGCAAGAGGCCATGGGATTTTGCACATAATATATGAAGGATTTTAAAAATGTCAATCGACGTGTATGGGATGATGACGAAGATGAGAGAGTGCAGTGAAGTATTAGAAGGCAATGGATGTCGCTTCAAGCTATCATATCAAGAAAGAAGTGCAATACATGCCTTTATTTTTCAAAATACATCTTCGTTCGATAAGTGGAATGGGTAAAAAAAATTACACAATAATTTTTTTACTCAATTGCATTTACACATTTATTTATTAATCTTACTATTTGTACGTCATTATTCTATGTAGAAAATATGAAGAAGAGAATCAAACTTGGATGCAACATCGACCTCAAAGGCGTAGACGTCATGATTTGATTGGAGCTGTTTCTTTTCCAAAATTTGAAGAATGGATTGCTAATGCAATCAGTGATGCAAAAGAAGAAGGTCAAGATATAACAACAGAGGAAAGTGAGATTTCACAACCTCCACATTTATGGGCTATGAATTTTAGTGGAATGTGGGCCTATGGTAGTCATTTAAGAGTGGAAGAAAAAGACAAAGGAAAGACAAATTGTGATTGTGTTGTTAGTGCTAAATTTCTTCATGAAATTAAGAAGAAATTTTATGTTGGACTCATCCAAGAAATTCTTCAAGTGGATTTTTGGTGAAAATAGTCCTATATTATTAAAATGTAAGTGAATCTGACCATCCGCAGTACAATTTGATGAGTATGAATTTGTACATGCAAATACACGACAATTTTTATCAGAGACGGATGAGTCGTATGTTTCCCCTCTTCAAATTAACCAATCATTTCTAATTGATTATGTAAGAAGCCGAGGTTGGTCATATGTCATTCAAGAAGAATCTCATTCGAGATGAAAATTCATGGAAGTTGTTGATGTAATGCCTGATGGACAATATGTTAATTTACAAGAAACATTTGAAAAAGTGGATGAAGACAATGAGGGATTGTTTGAAGAAGAGATTTTGATTACCAATGAACAAATTGGGAGAGATAATGTATTGCATGTCACAAATGAGGATGAGGAAGAAAATCAAGTAGATGCAGACACGAGTGATCAGGATTCTGATCTTGCTGGAAATGCAGATGATTATTGATGAGCCCCATTTTATGACTTTTTATGTAAGACTTTTATGTTGTTTTAAGACTGTTTTATGTTTTAAGGACACAGACCTTCAGACTAATACCTATTTCAAAGCTTTAATGTTGAAAAAAGTTGCTATATGAATGGAATATGAATATTTTTTCATATAAAAATGATGATGCAATATCTCTGTATCAAGTTGCTAATTTATATATTATTGTTTTTGTGGACATCAGGAAATGAAGAAAAAGAATTTAAGGCACAAATTAGATGATAGTGATCACAATATTGAAATTCCAGTGACAGATTATGAGCGCTTTCATGAAGAACATGTGGCCAAAAATAATGAATATTTATCACGTCTTGGTTTGATGTCAAACAGGCAAGTTATAAATCCACTAAGTAGTAAATTATTTGTTTAATATTGTTTAATGAAATTTTATAGGCATGAGCTTTATGTATATAAGACATGATATGATATTTTCTTTTGTTTTACAGGAAAGAAAAAGAGAGCAAAGAAAATGTACAGAAAAAACAAGAAGAAAGTAAAGATACAGTGCTACTAGCTCATAGAAGCCAACGCTTTTGTGATTCAACAAATGAAGTTGGTGAAAAAAATAGTTGTGATGAAGTGAAATCTACGGAGACCACTACTGATCTACCTACTCATGCCACACGTGATGTGGCCAAGGAGCATGAAGTTTCGGTTAATCAAATTCATGAAGAGAGTTTGTTTGCATCTGATGTGCCTACTTAGAGTGCACTTGTCGCATCTACAACTTTTGGAGGAATTAGTGAATCAGCCAGAAATATTTGTAGTGGTGAAACAAAAGATGTGCTTGCTTATGTTAAAAGACAAAGATTGGGTCAAGATTTATACAGATCTACAGAGAGGAACACAAAAGAAAGAATATTAGAAGGGAAGAAGCCATTCTTGGTTGAGGTATCAAGAGATGGTGAACCCATTGGGAAAAATGCTACAAGGTGGGCCTCCGAGTTGGGCATAAGATGCAGGGCCCATTTGGATATCTGTAAATCAAAATTTGTAGAGCAAGATCCACGAAATGTGGAATATGTTATACAAAAAATGGAAAATGCCTTTGACGTTGGTGGAAAAATCTCTAGAAAATATTGCAAGCACAAGATGAGACTTCTGATGAACAGTTTTAGATACAATTGCAGAAAAACAATCATGGAGGGAAAAGAGATGTTAGACTCCACTCTATCTTCCAAACAGTGGGAGGAATTGAAAGAAAGTATGTGTTACGAAGAATATTTGACAAAGAGTAACAGAGGCAAGAGAGCAAGAGATAATGTGAGGACTGAATATACATTTAGCCGAGGTAGGTTGCAAACCAAAATGGACAAATGTGGAGTAAGTGTATGGATTTTTGGTTCAATTTACATTGTGTTATTTATTTCAATTTTTCATTGAATTGACTATATGTTGAAATTGACATTGTATTTTAGGTGGAAAACAATAATAGAGAAGCAAGTGTAGAAGATGTTGTCAATTATATGGCAACACTAGATCATACTAAATCTAATACTAGTATCAAGAGGAAATATAGTTCGTCAACAGAGATTTCACAGCCATCTGTTGAACACCCAGAAAGAGCCTCTCCAAATCATGTCAACTCAAATGAAGACTACCAACGTATAACGAGTTGCTTAAACTGTCTCACTAAGAAATTTTCGTAGTTGGTTGCCTCTGTTAAGCCTATAATTTCTGCATGGAATAACCATAATTCCATGGGTTCAGATCAGGTAAGAGGCTATACCTCAGTATTTTGATTCTCAACTATATCATCTTTATATTGTATTCTATTTAAATGTTTGCAAATTTCATAAATGTTTTCCACAACATGCCTTTATAAAATTACTCTTGTGATCTCCAGGCAAAGTATTACGATCATTTATAGAACAGTGAATCCTTTTGTTTCATTGAAATCCATTGTGACTGTCCTAAATGTTGTGACTATGAGTTTTATGAAAAAATAGCTATGAGGTCAATTAATGATCTGTTAGGTCTCAGAAGTGCAGGTTTTTAAACCATAAGGGGGTGTCAATCCCTTAATACATCTTTGACCCACGAACAAGGTAAACAAGACTAATTCCCCCAATATATATTAATTCCTAACAATCCATGGTTATATCAGACCATCGGGGGAATGCAAACATTTGTTTCACCGATGTTCATGTGTTACAACGATGTGCTTGCTTTTGTTGACTCTATCGGTCTATCGGGGATGACACCTTAGGAGTCAGCCCGATAGGGTATTGTTACACTAATACTAGGTTATTAATTGCTTTCATCAGGGGAATGCAAACATTCGTTCCACTGATGTTCATGTGTTACAACGATGTGCTTGCTTTTGTTGACTCTATCAGTCTATCGGGGAGGACGCCTTAGGAGTCAGCCCAATAGGGTATTGTTACACCGATACTAGGTTATTAACTACTTTCACTGGGCCATCGGTGAGGCTATGATGGGGGTTCCGCTGATGATGCATTGTTAGGCCGATAGTGCTAGTTTTTATTTAGGAACGAGGAAAGATTATGGAGTCTCAAACTCATTTATGGGTGTGACAATTTGGCAATGTGGGCCACAGAAGTAGAAATCCGCAAAAAATCCCGATTAATCCTGATTTTTAAAAAATCTACAGGACTTTAGCCAAGCATCCATAGCTTGTTCGAAAACACCTGTTTTAGGATTTTAGCCATAGCAGCAAGGCAATGAACTATTTTATAAAATGCTTTGATAGACATGTATGAAAAATCTGTTAGCATAGACAAGGCAGTGAACTCTTTGAAAAAATGCCTCAAAGAAATGGGGTCTCATGGTGATGGAATCCCATGACAATCAAATTGCTTTTGATTGTCATGGCATTCCATCGCCATGAGACCTCATTTCTTTGAGGAATTTTTTCAAAGAGTTCACCGCTTTGTTTATGCTATTGCTTACTATTATGCTTTTGATAGATTTTTTCCAAGCATCCATAGCTTGTTTGAAAACACTTGTTTTAGGTTTTTAGCCATAGCAACAACGCAGTGAACTGTTTGACAAAATGCTTTGGTAAACATGTATGAAAAATGTGGTAGCATAGACAAGGCAGTGAACTGTTTGAAAAAATGCCTCAAACAAATGTGGTCTCATAGAATGCCATGACAAGCAAATGCAATTGGCAACTGCTCCTAGTTATTAGTTATACAATGTGAAGTAATTGCATAACTCCTTAGGTTGACTTTGTAAAAACTATATTGTAATTGAAATTTTCTCATCTATCAGCATCTAGTTATTAGTTATGGAATGTGAAGTAATGCTTTGAATTTGAAAGATGTGCAATGCAATGTAATCAACGATATGAATATAAACTACAAAAATCTATTTTTTACAATTCATTAGTTAGAGTCTTTATTTTATTTTCTCTCTATATCTCTATGCTATGGAAATGCCTTTCAATTTCAAAAAAATAGTTTTTCTCTTGTTCTAAAATTTTTACCTTTTTTTTAAATCCTATTTTTTCTAGACTTTTTCCTGATTTTTTCAAAAAACCTTATACTTTTGGTTTGTCAATTTTTTCCCCAAAAGATTTTTGCTGCTATGGATCATAAAGCAATAATAAAACTTCTGAAATTATGTTCTTTTCTCAGAAATTTTTGATTATTTGTAGTTCCAAGCTTTTGTACTTGCTCATATAGGGTTTCCTTGTTCTCTTTTGCATTGAATTAGGTGGTTGGGTGAGTTAACTTTAATTTGTTTATGATTTGGTAGATTCTTGAAGAGTTTTGTGCATTTTGTAGTCAAATTGTTGAAACGGGTCTATAAAGACAAAATTGAGGGTTTGTGAGTCTACAAAAATGGATTTTCACCCATTCCACCTATTGTGACTTTATGCTTGGAAAAGACCCTGTCAATGGAGCTCTCTGCAAAGTTACACAACTTCAAGACAATGTTGACAGTGATTATGCTGAATTCGAGGAGTATATGCATGATATTGATAGTACTACCTTGAGGTGAGTGCTATGAAATGTTACTTTTCCTTGATTCTAAAACCCTTAATGTATTAATGACTATTATGCTCCCAAATAGTGAACAAGCTTATAGAATAGTGAATAGACAACTAAAACATTGAATGTAACCCGTAGAACAATCATTGTACCTACTTTGTCACTTTTCAGTGGGGATTGTTGGCACTTCAATATTTTATGATGCTTGACTATATTTTATGCCATTGTAACTGACCTTGTCAACATCTTGAACTTAGTGTGTTGCTTCTTTCATTGGATGATACCTATTGTTCTTTCCTTCACGAATCTGCTATTAACTCTTCATTATGGTTGTTGTTATTAAAAAAAAGTTCCTTTTGATATTCTTGTTGCTTTCTCTTAATGTCTTCTTGCTATTTAGTAATGATATTTGTTGGTCGATCCATTAAACTCATTGTTACAGCCATAAAACTCGTTGCCCTTGCACTAAACTCACTACTACAGCCATGAAACTCACTGCTACTGCTACTTGTTCATTGGATATCATTCCTGACTTCTTTTTGCATACTCTTACACTATTTTCGAACATTGAAAGGCTCTTTCTCTATTATTTATGTGACCTCTACATCCAACCTTATTTGTTACTCCTTTACTGCTGCTATGAAAGCCATAGAGAAAGACTGCATTATTTCCTCAATGACTACTCTCAATGGCTGTCACATGTTGCCTTGATACATTTTGTTCTTTGTTCTTCTTTTATATGTCATCATTAATAGGGTTATGTTGAATGCATGGGGTTATGTTTCAGATCTTTAATGCCACTGTTTTTGTACATCCCAATGTATTTCACCTTCACCTTGCAGCAACAATAGTAGTGCTCTCATATTGCATTCTTTGTTTTTGTGCATTAGCTATCTTTTTTATGTGTAATAGTGTTGTCATAGCCTTATGTGTCTACTATGCATGCATGGTAATGCAGTGTTTATATTTGTGGCCTTTGTATCTAATTAGCATGGAGCTAATAGTAACATTGTAAGCACTACTATGAGTATTGGTTTTTTAGTAAAATTAGATCATTGCAATTATTTTTGAAAATTTCCTTTTGCAATTATTTTAACACATGCATGCAAGTACTATTTAAGTAAGTAATGGTTGTTTTATTATGCAAACAAGGGTAATCATTACTTATCTAATATAATGTGTTATTTTTTTTTCTTTTTGCAGAAATGTATTAATGATAAACTCAAAGAAGGGGATAAAGTTAGGGTGTTGGATTCGTTTGATGGTGATGTTGCAGAGATTGGGCGGATTCACTCCCTATCTATTGTACATAGAGTCAACTTGAAAGGAACAGGAGATGCAAATGTAAACATTTTAAAGGTCACAAGTAACATACCCCTTGTTTATGAAGACAAAATAGATGGAGTTGTTCGTCTAAAAGAGAAAGAGGAAACCTTCACATGGTGGCCACTAAAATATTTACAAAAAATGACATAGTTGAACATGTTTATCATGTACTAGTTAATGTTAGACATCTTGGCTCACTGCTTTATGCAATATTTTGAATGTGTTGTTCAGGGATCTTAATTATCATTGTGTGTTTGAAAGAGTTAGAAACTCTTAGAGAGATTTGACATTTCTCATTATATTTACATATATACTCTTACACAACTTTGACATCTTGTAACTTGATATATATATATATTTACATTAATTTTTTTATTGCAGATTACCTTTATTTATCATGATGTTGAATCAATCTTTTAATTCTAGCATGTTGCAGCTTGTTCATATATGTAATATTTTTATTTGTTTTTATGTTTTAGTTCAAGTTTAATATTAGTTTTGCGTTATAAAATTTATGGTATTTAATAAATTATTCATTTCATGACTATATTTACTACCAATTAATGGAAACTGGCAAATAAAAATGACTAAATATATGACTAAATTAATGACTAAAGTAATGACTAAATTAATTACTAAATATATGACTAAATTAATGAATAAATATATGACTAAAGTAATGACTAAATATATGACTAAATTAATGACTAAATATATGACTAAAGTAGTGACTAAATATATGACTAAATAAATCACTACCATGACTAAATTAATGACTAAAAATTGCATATAAATGACTAAATTAATGACTAAATCAATGACTAAGTCAATGACCAAATCAATGACCAAATTAATGACTAAAATCAATGACTAAATAAATGACTAAAATTGTTTAGTCATAAATTTAGTGGTGTTATAAATGACTACAAATAAACCACTAATAGTCACGTGACTAAAGTTAGTCATTTATATGCAATTTTTAGTAGTTTATTTAGTCATATATTGTTGTTTATGTACTAGTGCTAGTGCAGTGATATTTTTCAAAAAAAAAAAATGATAATCTACTATTTTTCCACATGTGCAGAATAGAGAGCTTGATTTTCGGTGAAAACCCTATGTTTAATCAAACTAAAAAATAAAATACATAATAAAACCAAAGCATATTAAAATTATATTTGATGGATAGCTCGTTCCAAGGACTACCATCATCCAGTTGGGTCTATGAAGTCTCCATTTTCATCCTCAACCCGAGCTTTGAAAGGTAATTTTTTGCAGAGATTTGGTAGAAGAGGGGGAGAAGGGGGAAAAAGGGGGGTTCGCTCAAACCCCCCTTCGAGCAAACCCCCCTTGATCCTTCAAGGAAGAGGGGTTTGCTCAAAGGGGGTTTGAGTGAACCCCCCTTTTTTCAAAATTTTCCTTTGTCTTCCATTTAAAAAATGCGCCAAAAGGTAGGTCCCATCATTTAATAGGGTTTACTCGAAGGGGTATTCGAGCGAGCCCATTAAGAAAAACCAAAAAGAAAAATTATGGGAGCATTTTTGCAATTTTCATTCCTCAACGAAATTGTAAACTAGTATTGTGGGATCACCCTTGTCACCCCTTCTTCTGATCTAACTCCATCTAAGTATGTGAACATATTTTCATTTACTCATATTCCTCCTTCAGATCGCATGAATGCAACTCTAGATATCACATTCACCACACGTGACCTGCCTTTGAATAAGGAGCCCTCCCTATTGTACATTCTCGATCATGTCAACAATTATGTTGTAAGAAAGTGTTATGGTTGATCCCATAAGTTGAGTGAATGTTATCATATAAGAGACACTTTTTATAAAAAAATTACATAAGAAGTATGAAGAATCATAGACTACACTTTGCACGCACAATGGATTGTTTGTTGTGTGTATTGGCTCTATTTCTCTATTGGTCGTAGTAGGACCTAAGGTCTTGGAAGTCTCATTTGTAGTGATACCTGAGTCTAATCTAGTCAAAGTGAGACTAGGAATTCCATGGCTAGTCTTCATGAATGCAGTCTCCTCATTCATCCAAAAAAGTCTAAAGTTTCCTCATGAGGATACTGTGCATACTATCCAAGATACTAGATATAAACCACTGGTATTGCATGGGGCTTCTCCCTAGATCATTTTTGGTCCACCCAACTTGGACCTCTACCTCCCCAAGAAGACCTTTTATACAAAGCTTATTTCAAGTATAAGACTGGGGGCTTGGTGCCTAAAAATGGTTTTCCTTCATCCGCTTAGGCTATCTCTTTTAAGGCCTCCTTGCATGCACGACAATGCGCTTTGTCCTCTACCCCTCCAAAAGGGAAGTATAAGCAAGCTTTTTCCCTTGGGCCTTCCCCCTCTTCTTCTTCACCTTCTATTTCTTCTCCCCAACCCTTGGTGGTGTCTTTTGTTCCTTCTACTATGCTTGGCACTAGAAAAGGAAAAGTGCCACATTGTGTGTTGGTGTAAATAAAGTCTTGTACTTAGTTAATTCACTTACTAGGGGACTTAAGAGACTTATTTACATGTTAAGTTTACTTAGGTCCTAGGAATCTTTCTAGAAGGTGTTAGTTGTCATTAGTTTTTATCTTATCTTTTGACTTGTAACACATGTGACCTAGGTAGATGTGATAAGTTGTCTCATATCATAAGATTAAGACACTTGTCATAATCTTATGTTATCTTATGTCTCACCTTAGCTATACAACCAAGGGGTCTCTCATACATTGTATAGCATATTGAATCCATATTTGCATAATTGATAAGAATACAATTTATTCTTGTCATATTCATATTCTCTCTTTGTGCTTTCCATTTGGCCTTTAGATCTTGGGTGGCTATCTCCATATCGAATTCTAACATGGTGTCAGAGCGAGTTGGGTGCCTTTGGTTAGCCATTTTTTTGAGAGATCTTGGTAAATCTTGAAAATTTGAGTATGCTCTTCTCTTGCATCGTATGATGATCTGGAGAATTAGAAAAAATTGATAGAAATACTAGATTTGGGGGGTTCCTCTTTGTGACTCTTGATTGCAAGTTCAAATTAGAGCTTGCTGGTGCAAATTTGAGCTCACCATAGAGATTAGAGGGTTCAACAAAGTCATTTTTTCATTTTTTTCATCCAAATTGGAATATGAGGTCAAATCTATGAGGGTTTAAAGCTGAAGAATGGTTACCAGATTCAAAAGGTAGCTACAATTTTGGAGCATTTTGGGTAAATTTGACCTTGCTATCACATCCAAAAGGACCAAAATCCCTAAGATCGACTTTCAAATCATCTAAATATGACAAGTTGTCTGCTGAGGAAAAAAAAATTTCCCAGGGAGTCATATAGCCCCCTAGGTCGCCATCATTTTTTAAAATATTTTATTTAAAAAAATTAAAAAAACCAAATCTACATACCTACTATGTAGGTCCTGTGTAGCAAAGTACAACAATACCTTGCTGGTACCTGGTTGCCACGTGGCAGTAACAGACTTTCCCACGTGGCTCTCGCTTACCTACTCCCAACCGACGGTGAAAATTTTTGATGACCATTAATTTAAAATGTAGGTGCAACAAATATTCCTTTTCGAGATTCTTCCCATCACCAGCTATTGAATATTCTAGTAGAATATTCCAAATTCTAGAGCATACTTCTATTTTCAATATATTTTGTTGACTATAGGGTATATTATTTTTTGACGGCCAAAAGGACGTCAAATTTAATCACATACTTGGCTAACATCATCATTGCATCGTCAATGACATCAACATTCATTTGAAAAACTAGACCCCTCTCTAATGTAGTTTTTGAATTTGCAGTTCAACTTCGAAGGTCTATAACTTGGTCATTTTGACTCCTTTTTTGAAGATTTTCTTTAATTGGGCTAGTTTTTCATGATCTTCATAGTGGTTGTAATTATATTTTGGTTTTGGTGTCTGTATTTTCTAGAAATTGCAGATTCTCACAGGTGTTGCCGCTTTGTCCTCATTTTGGGAACTTAAGAAGCTTCCTTCTCGCTCCTACGATAACATTTTTGGATGCAATTTTTTTTTAAAGTGCATAATTTTTCATGTAATTTTTAGTGGTATGATTAGATTGATCTCATTTTATACCCAAAATTGTATGTGATTATGTGGCCTATTTTTGGCATATGTATGTACCAAGATCAAGACCACTTCGTTGTTTTTGGCAAGTGGCACTTGTAATTGCACTAAGTATAAAGTGCCAAAAATCATATTTTCTTGGGGGGTTTATTGATTGAGTAATTTGGGGGGCTAATTTTTTTCCTTTGTTGGCTTATGTCTCTTGATTGGTCTATTGTATGACTAAAATTGAGGAGTTTAATATGGGCATAAAAATCATCCTGTTGTAATAAGGTTAAATCAATGGAACTTTAAGTCTTGGGGAGATGGAATCCTAACACATTATGGGTGCTTAATCTTTTTCCATATCTCTATGGACTAGTTCCTAAACCTTCATCAAAATGGAAGAGAGTTGTGTGGGACATGAAAATACAACATATCCTAGGAGTAATTGGTTGTAGTTGTGATATTGATACACAAATGGCCATTGATGGTATTAAGATCCCTCATGACATTATGACCAAACTTTGGGAGATGTATGGAGACTCGAATGAACCTCCACTCCTAGAAGATCTTGTTGCAGATTATCTTGTTCCACTTACATATTTTCAACCTATTGATTAACTAAAATAGTTGAAACACTTGCTCATTGCGAAAGGTATGGTATTTTTTACGACATATAACCCTCTCCTTCTCCTCCTATAGAGACATATATTGAGACTTCAATTTCTATGGATCTTAATCCAAATTTAGAGGGTTCATCTTCTTTATCTATGAGTCAATATCTTGAGGTTGAGGGCTCTTGTAATCCAACATTGGAAAAATCATCCAGTGCTCATACTTCATCATGTTTTGAGGACACAATGGGGAATGATAGGTGTAGTTGAATGAAATGCACTAAGATCTCATCTCCTTCATCTACTATTGTACCTAAGGATGCTTGTGTTGCCATAGTTTTGGTTCCTTGTGATTCAATACAACAGGACATACCTCGTTGTCTTTCAGATTTGGCTACTTTGGATGGCTTCTTGATAGGTATTTCAGACTTGTTTTTGGAGTCTCATATTTCAGATTTGGGAGACATCATTGATGGTGTTCATCTTCTCTTTGATGGAGAAGATCCTTCTTCAATTATTGTGAAGGAACACTTTGACCCTCTTGTTCATTCTCTACATGATCATTCTTTGCATTTTGACGTGATCGTGGATACTTTTGGACAGCATTTGGAGGATGATTCTTCATCTTCAGAGGGGATATCTTTGTTTTTGGATTGTGTTCTACATTCATCTCTACTAGATTCTGGATTATCCTCTTCAGCAGTGTGACCTAGAACACTTGTTTGGAGCGAGTCAGCTTTCAGCATCGACATGGAGACACTTGAGCATGCTTCAGAGACATTATACACCATCTATCTTCCTTCATCTTCCTTTCAAGAATAGGAAAAACTCTTGCATACATTCTTGGTTTTGTTTCTTCCTAATGGGAGGAACATTGTTTGACAAGATTGGATCATCTCCAACATTCAATGTCGAGCTTCTACCATCATTGCAGGAGACTCACCATTGAGGGGGGGTTGCATTATCTCTCTTCTCTTCTTCTCTCTTATGGGGAGGTATTTTTCCTTACATGGTATTTTGGCCTTCTCATGCATCATTAAGAGCATTCTTGTATTTCATCTCTCTTTTGGGGAGGATTTTTGTCCCGCTGGGTTTTCTCTGATTCCCTATTTGTGAGAGATGTCTTCTGCATTTGTATATGGGTACCTAACATGGCCTCGTAGCCAAGACCCATATTTTTGTCATTTTCATAATAACCATCTACTCCCTAAGTTGCACTTAAGTGGGGGTGTTGTTGTAAATAAAGTCTTATACCTAGTTAATTCACTTACTAGGGGACTTAGGGGAGTTATTTACATGTTACATTTACTTAGGTGCTAGGCATCTTTCTAGAAGGTGTTAGTTGTCATTAGTTGTTATATTATGTTTTGACTTGTAACACATGTGACCTAGGTAGATGTGATAAGTTGTGTCATAACATAAGATTAAGACACTTGTCATAATCTTATGTTATCTTATGTCTCACCTTGGCTATATAACCAAGGGGTCTCTCATACATTGTACATCATATTAAATCATATTTGCATAATTGATAAGAATACAGTTTATTCTTGTCATATTCATATTCTCTCTTTGTGCTTTCCATTTGGTCTCTAGATCTTGGGTGGCTATCTTCATAGCCAATTCTAACATTGTAGAAGTTGAAGCCTCAGGTTTTTCAACTTTTGGTTGTACCCATGATACCTTGACCCACCCTTTATGGCAAGGGGAAGCATTCCTATGGGGTTGTTCCTATGTCTCAACCTCTGAGGCTTCCCATTGTTCCTTCACTTTCCCCAAAGCAGGCAAAGGAAAGGGGCCCGCTATCAAGACGCATGTCTCTCTACCTTTGTGCCTCCTCCTCCTATTCCTCCTTAGGAGTCCACCCTCCTGTATGCAATGGCTATGGAGGTTTCTTCTCCAATAGACCAGGAGCCCATGGCTCTTCTCAGGCTATATCTTTTAGTGCCCATAGCCATTGTAATTGGCTTGTGCTAGAGCATAAGCATCAACAAAAGGCCTTGGCTAATGAGCATGCTACCTCGTAGAAGACCAAAGAGGAGCAGGTTTTATTTCTGCTTTTGTTGCTCCTATCTCTAATTCTTTTTCTACCTCAGTTCCCATTGCCTTCACACTTCTTCCAACTTTTTCAATGGATCTCGATGAACCTCATCCCAAAAGAGTGCAAATTTTCATCACTCCGTCTAGAGAGCTACCTCTTATAACCTCTCTTCTTGATGTTCCTCCTTTTTCACAGCTCATTGACATGCCTTTTACAAAGGTGGTTTCCTTGTCTCCTTCTCATTATTCCACTTTAGCTACAAGGATCGTACATCCTCTGTTGAAGCGTAAGTTGGAGAGAAACCTCAATTCAAGTGATGGTTAGAAAAAAAATGTCTTCATATCTTGAGTCTTGTCCTACCTTGTCCTATCTCATTCTTGTGACAGCGGAAACACCTACCTCAAAGTTTGTCACTACCCCTCTTCCTAAGGATGGCAATGACTCCTGGGTGTCTTGTCCTCCTCTCGTTCAGTTATCATATGCCACTATTGAACACATAGAATACTGAGAGGGGGGTGAATCAGTATTCCTTTAAACCAATTAATCATAACCCATCCAATTAACAAAATAGAAATAACTGCAATGATGTAAGAAAGCATGAATACAACCATGGAATCACATGACACATGAACACCATTATTTTTACATGGAAAATCCAAAAAGGGAAAAGCCATGATGAGGGTTAGCTCACAATATATTATATCTAGATATAAGATATTATAGAAAGGATCACTACCAAGACACACTATCCCAAAAAAGGCTCACAACCCAAAGAAACAGAATAAAGAAGGGTTGCAAACACTGCCTAGTTGAATAGATACAATAACATCTATCATATGTTGGATTACAATTCTAATTAAGTACAAAATAATCTTCACACTCATCTGAATCAATACTCTACTTTGTTCATAATCTGCTTGACACTACATCACACACATGTAGGTGTATCACCATACATGTCATATATCACATACAATCTTCTCAGCTATATCATTGATCACATTTGCATATCACACACTTTTCCACTCATACTCTCTAACCTTCGGTGGAAGTAACACACAAAATTAAGCATGTCGTCCTCAAGGCATTTTATCCACACTTAGCGCCTAGATTCAAAATTCAATTTACATCAAGATAGGTCAGCATGGACCTAACATAAAATAGAGTTACTCACTTATCCTCCACAAAACATCAAACATGTTAGGTCAGCCCAAAATAGACCTAAACATAAAATCTTTAAGTGTGCATGTAATTCACAAAACATGCGACCTTAAGGCTCAATCTCCCTTCGAATTCTTATTCATCTAACATTTATTAGCTTATCTTCATCATCACGAAACAAAATAATAATCCATGAAGAAATGCAAAATCTCCCACACTGGTACATTGTACAAAAGATAACTGCGACATACAAGGCTACACACTATCATTCATATCTTATAGGAATCTTCATAGAATGTCACAAAATCTTGAGTATAGCTGCATCCGATGAACTCAAAACTATAATTACAATCGTAGAAGATTATACCATCGTGCGGTGAAGTTCATACCCAAAAACTGGGGCACTAAACCACAAATTTGTCAAAGGCAATACTTAGCCAATTCCTTGATAAACCATACTTTCTAAAACAACTTGCACTATACATAAGTCACCAACAATACTTCAATATTATGTTAGGATGATCATAACAATGTTGAAATCAATGAAAACACTAGATTAAGCGATATATACACCTCATGCTCATGTTTCCAAACTAAATCATCAATGATATACTTCCAACTTCCAACAACCACTCCCAAGAAGTGAATGTTCAACTCATTGGAGGATATCTTAGATCGATTACTCTAGTCTCACAAGAGTTCAATGAAAAATACCTTGAGGGGCCTTCTTGCTTAGCTCTTTCTATAGGCGAGTTGACTAGAACTACCCTAGCTATCCCCCCTATAGGCCTTTCTTCCCTCTCCTTATGATGATCTAGATTGCGAGCAGGATGACTTGGTGGCAGAGTCAGACTAGAGTGGTTCCTTCTTCTTCATCTTTAGCTTGGCCTTGCGTGTTTATTTGTGTTCCCCTATGCTTGTCTATTTATGTTTGTGATCTCGACTGGAGGACCCTTGCTACCCTTGTAGGTGCTTGGATACAGGAGTGAAACTTTGTTGTACACTTCTATTTGTATCATCATTCTTCTATATGTCGTAAATTTTGGCTTTCACCTCACAAACGACGCAAAGCGTTGAGGTGTTTAGGCCTCTTCCATGTTGACCCAATTTTTATTTTTTATTTTATTTTCATGTGCTCTTCTTACCATTCTGATATATTTGGGGGTTGATGATAGTTCTAACATATATTATATTACATCTATCTATCTATATCTATGAGTGGTTATGACCCCAAATAATTGACAAATCCCCCTCTGATCTTGATTTCCTCGTCTGTTCTTTTCTCTTTTGTGATGTTGTGGTTTCTAACTATTGTCTCCCGCATGACAACATCGCATAGATACATCTCGCTATGTATTTCATGTCATGACATCTCTCATCTCTCTCTTCTCCTTAGAATGACATGTTATTGTTTGTATAGCACACATCATTCTAAGGGGGGGCTATCATATATGCTTAATTTAAAAAAAAAAAAATTGAAAAGGATTTCTTGATGTCTTATGTCTCATTGTCTAGCTTGGGGGCAACCTGACTAGACCTATCTTGTCTTTTCTGTGACTGTCTTGCAACGTAGTTTGTAGCAGCCATAGGTTTAGCTTCTTGTTGTATGGTCTCTAGCCATGCTAGCTATACTTATCAGCGCCATCTTTTATCTAATCACATTATGTCTTGTCATGTGTATGAGATTTTATCACGTTTATTTTCACCTTTTTGTTTAACATATCTATTTACAGCTAACATGTTTTTGGTGAGATTGCAGTTAACTTTATAGGATGAAAGACATGTGTCCTATTTGCATCCTGGTTGAGCTTCTCTACATCACATATACCAGGCTGAAGGTCTACTTCCTCTTCATCCTAGGTATATTCTCTTCAACCTCCTACTTTAGCTCGCACATGTTTAGATACATATGCTCACTAAAGTGGGGGAAAATATAATTTTGTAAAATTACACCCTTATACAATTTCACATTACATCAACCTTCACTTTATCCTAATGAGACAATAATACGAATCCCCATACCTTTAGCCTTCATTTTCATCCTTGACCCTGTCTTTTCTTTTGGTGGGGGAATTTTTTTCGGGGATGCTTCTACATCATGTAGATGTATGTGTGTCGCACAAATTCCTAATATGATCCTTTATCTTGTGCTCATTGGGATGTTACACTTCCGCCTTCTTGTGAAGTGTAACACCTTTGTAGTTGTAGGAGTACCAAAAAATATCCCTCTTGCATGTAGCTCTATTTGAACTCATACTCTTCCCTCTCATTCCTTAGCAATTCATTCTCATTCCATTAAATCTAGCTTCATTCTTGTAACTTCACTCTCTCAACCTCCATTCTTTCCTTGATCTCTTTTATGTTCAAGCTCTTCTACATCAAAGTTCTTTCACATTATTTTCAAGCTTTCTCAAGGAATTACACTTCCTCTTGACTTCACAAGCTCATTGGAGGGAGGGTAACATTTTCTTGTGTTGCATTATCATTCTTATTGAAGTAGCATATTGATATCTTACATGTTCTATTTCTTTGTCATGTCACTTCAGTGTTTATCTTTCTATCTTGTTGTCTCTTTGGTTGTCCATGGAGGTGGAAACACCAAAATAGGGGTTTGACCAAGGCAAGCCCCGAAATAGCCCAACACATTTACTATTTCTATGTGTGTAGGTAATCTGTGAGGAGATTTATGGGAGGCCTCATATCTAGGTCACCTGTGAGTTCATCCCTTTTCTTCCACTGCTGATCATTTCATTAAATAGTTTATTTACTTGTTCATTTAGTATTCTTCTTGTGATTTTCTTACATTTTTTGTATTCTATCAAACTAGTCAAAAACTGCCAAACTTCATTTTCCTAGTACTTAGTGAGTTGTAAGAGTTTCTGGTGGTTGACTCTATCTCTGGTTCTAATGAGAAGCCACCGCCCTATTGACACGCCAACACATCATGTTGTCCTTGGCCCACACTTTCATCCTCTGGATGAGAGCTAGTTTGTTTGTCCCATGAGACCTTTAAGGCTTGCTCACTTGGTTTCTAAAGTCCTTTTCCATAAACAAACATAAAACACAAAAACATTGCATAAACTCTCTCTTAACTATCTTTCATCAATTGAACTTCTATCCCTGAGGTAATTGAGGGCTATTTGCTCCGTATAGACTCTTCCTTGTCCTAGAGACTCAGGAGTAGCAATCCTCTCCATTACAGTGTAATATTTTTATAATTTATCAAGCATTAAAATAAGTATATAATGATACCAAATTTACTAGTGTCATTTTAATTACATATCTAATTATGATATAACTATGCTTACATAATAATAGAAGATTTAAAAAAAAAATATCCATATTAAAGAGTCATGGAAGCTTTCTATATGAAAGTTAACTCATTTTAAGCTATTAAAAGCTCTGAACCAAGTTCGAAATCTTAATCTCAACACAAGATAGGCTTACTAGAAAAATATTTTCTTTAGTAACTTAAGTTTTCACTGTAATGATATATTTAAAAGCCTTCAATATTTTTGAATGCACAATCATTTTATTTGACTCAACACCTATATGTGGAGCAACCAACTACTCTCCCTACAAAATGCTTTGTTAATTAATTGTGTTTGTTGTGTCTTGGGAATATACCCTTGAATACATCCTTGATAGTTAAAACTTGTGTAGGTTGAAAAACTATGTTTTCAACCAATATTTTCTTACCCAAATAATTTTATATACAACATATTACTTGGGGAAATACACCAAACCGAATCTCCAATATTTTCTTACCCAAATAATTTTATATACAACATATTACTTGGGGAAATACACCAAACCTAATCTATAATGCAAAAGTTAGGAAATTTGGGAAATATATATTGTATGTAGAATAAATTTATGAGATTATCCTAAACAAAACTTGTATAGGTTGAAAAGCATAAAATATTTTTAACCAATATTTTTTAATAATAAAGTATCAGGATAGTGTGATATTTAATTACAAGCCTATTGTATAGTTTATGTAATATCTCCAAACATCGTGGAGAGGGTACTTGGATGCCCCTTTAGGTGGATGAGATATATTATTTTGTTATTATTTTCTATTGAATTTAAATATTAATTGTAATTTTATTCATGAAGGAGATTGAGCATGACAATGGTAGCTACAAATCAACAAGAGGTTATTATGGTATTTTTCTAATACTGGGCACTACGAAGGAGTTATGAAGCATATCTTTATTATTGGTGGGTCTCATATAAATTTTTGTTAGATTTGGATGCCATGCTTAGTATGTGTATTATTATGGGAGTTACTATTCAAAGATGTTATTCATAATGATTATTTTTATGGTGTAGAAGTTACTTTTTCTATTATTGATTTCATAGTTACATTTACTATTCTGGCAAGTTTCCCATGTGAATAGGTCACGATATTTTTACATAAATTTGATTTGGGTTCCTTTTTTAGGCCTATGGTATTAGACTCTTATTTTGTAAACCTCTTATGTCTTCTTGTTTTTTGATGCTCTATAAATTGGAGTCATTGGATATTAGTTTCATATGTTATGTCATAGGTACACAAGTGTTGCTAAAGACTATCAAATTGAAGGGAAAATGTGTGTTGCATATGTACTCCTAAGTTGAAGATTAATGCATACTTTTTTCTCTCTTTGATGGTGTATTTTTCCACACAGGTTGCTCTACATACATCTATTGTCATGTATTTGTTTAACATGGTAATCCAATGTTGCATTGATAAAGTTAAATTTGTATACTTTTTAGATAATTAAAAGTTATAGTAGTTCACCATATTTTAACAACATTTAGTATTAGAGCTTTGGTTATGTTGAGGATGGGATTCCTTTCTTTAAGTGTTTAAGGTATTTTGGATACAATAGTAGTTCTTTGTTTGAGTTGTTTTGCAAATTTTTTATTAGAAAGTATATCTTCTACCTATCATTTGAAAATTGGTAAATTTAAAGGAACCAATTACGAGTTGTGGAAGCTAAATATGGAGGATCTCCTTGAAGAGAAAGAGATTAATAGAAAGTGTCACAAGTAAAAAAGAAAGTAAATTATTAGAATAAGTTGGATAAAAAGGCACAAGGAACCATTCATTTGTGTGTTAAATATTCCAATTTTTTAGGAGGCCACCATATATCTCCTATAGAAGAGGCTTGCTGAGATATATCAAACAAAAAGTCTAATGAATAAAATTTATTTGAAAAGGAAATTATATGTTATTTGAAAATGATAAATGCACTCTTTTATAAAATGTTGAATTCATTTAATTTGAGTTTGATTCAATCATGATCCATTGACATTAAGATATATGAGGAGGTTAAGTGTATATTGTTATTTTTCTCTTTGTTTGAATCATGGGAAAATCTAATCCTTTCTCTAAGTGGTCAAATGAAAAATCTAAATTTAAATGCCCTTGTCAAGCTATACTTCTTGCAAAGGAAGTGAGAATAAAATCCATGGAAGAGATTTCAAAGGATGAATTACATGTTTGGGGAAGGACCAAGGATAAAGGATGTTCAAATGGGGGTAAAAAAAAATCTATAAAGAGGACCAAGTTTGTGGCTATTCTAAAACCCTAGGGAAGAGTAAAGTGTTAGAAATATGGTAAATTGAGGTATATAAAGGAGTGTATAAATAAGAATAATTCATATGACTCCTCTAGAGAAAAAATCCCCTAGTGAAGGTGATTAAGCCTTAGTTGTTTTCTTCTATACTATTTCTAATGAATCTTGGTTGATTAACTCACGATGTCTATATTATATGACTCCTAATAAGGAGTGTTTCTCTTCTCACTATGTATATGATTAAGGAGAAGTGTATTTAGATGATAATAGTTTGCATCAGATTGTTGGTCATGGGAAGGTATAGTTGTGTTTTGGTGATGTAAAGGTAAAAAACCTTGTTGGTTTTTTACCTATTCCAAAACTAGCTAAATTTTAATTTTGTACTCAAGTTAAATGATTTGTAGAAGCATGTGACATTTGATAATTATAGATCCATAGGTTAGTGAGAGTTAGTTTGGTTATTTCTAGAGGATCCCATTTTGGGACTTTGTTGTTTAGGCTAAATTCCTCTACTTTGTACTTTTCCAATGTAGTCGATATTGGGACTGAACTTCTTGTTGTTTTTTTACTTGAGTCCCTCCCCCTCTTTGGTGCCTTACCTATTTTTTCTAAAGTTTATGATTGATTTGAAATTTTTCATGAGTGGATTTTTTTCCAAAATCCTTAGCACAATTGGCTAAAGCATAAAAAAATAGGTATAGTTGGTTTTTGAAGTTTCATAAAATTTACTAAGGATTGAAAGTTATGCCTTCACGAGTTTTCTCTTTGGACATCAGGTCGAAGTGTAGCTTAGATTCATTTTCTCATATGATGCAATTTTGTTAGATTTTCCCATAAAAGGTAGAAAACTCAATAAATGGCAAGTGCCGATTTTACAGGAAATCCTTTTATCATCTAAACTTCCCCTTTCATACATAATTTTCTAGTTTAGTTGTTTTTCCTCACCTTTGATATGGTTTGGTTGGATTTTTTTGATTTACAAAAAAATTGTACCCATCTAATTTTGCAAGATTTTTCATGTAAACCGTCTCAATCCATTTGTCAATGTTTTTCCACATTTCCACTTACTGATAGTTTCCGCACAAACATAGTTGACTTCTAAAACTAGCTAATTAAAATATTTGCAGACGGATGGAGTTGAACTTCCCATACCTACCCCTGATGATGTCATATTCCAAGTTACAAAATTTTCCAATTCATCTAAACATCTCCTCTAATTTTCTTTCATCTATTTCAGATACATTTATTTGCATGATGCAATTGGAGGTAGACTTCTCACAAAAGGTAAATAAACATTTCAAGGCTAACTAGTAAAGTTTAGTAGAAATTCTTTGACCTGCATGGACCAAATAGAGCTTCCACATCTACATGAGCTTATTGAAGGCCGATAGCAATAAATGAATGATTTGTGGGTAAATCCAAGTGAACTGGATGATTATCTAAAGTGTGAAGTTCACTTGCAAGTAAGGTTTTTGCATAGACCCAATGAGGGTCAAAGTTTCTGAAAAAACTAAATGTTGGGGAAATAGATGCTTTACAAGCTTTTCCATGTGAACTGATTGTTTTCCCAAGTAAGTTAGGTTCATTAGATAGTAAATTTCCCACAAGTTCTTGATGGTTATGAAATTCTTGAGATGTTTAGATGGAGATGATGGTTCTGCTTTGTCTTCATGGTGATGAATTTCCCACAAGGTAAGGCTTTACGAAGACTCAAAGGTCAATATGACCTTGTGGGAATAGCAATGGTATCTAAATGTATCCTCTAAGGGTTTGAACTTTTTCTAGTGCCTTGTTTGACCATTTTTCTATCGAATGTTGATAAGACCTATCCAAAAGGGCCCGATTCTCATCTTGCATTTGGATCAAGACCAGTAACCCGCATCCCATAAGTGGTTTACTTTCCATAAAATATAAAAAGAAGAAAAGGAGAACATCATTTTGGATTAATATTTTTTCCTTGGTCTAAATGGCTAATTTTGGATGGTGTAAAAGGGTTCTAGTCCAACATAAAGATGTTGTTAACATGATGGAATGGATATATTTTTTATCATTCCATGGAAAAAGAAGAAGATGGGAGAGTAAAGAATGAAAGGGAATAGTGTGAGAGCTGATAAGAGAGGTTAAGTCTGTTGGGTAAAATTGAGATATCATATGCACACAAATATATGATGTATTTGTGTGTTGATGCAGAATAGGTTGATTGAAAGAATATTTGCATTCTTTCTGTAAAGTGAGGTTGGAGCCTCTTAATCTAAGTTGGTGCTCAATGACTGTGTTGAAGCTCAGTGTGAGGGGATTGGTGTCTCTTGTAGGTTGGTGCTTGCAAATCATAATTCAAGGGGATTGGTGTCTCCATTTAGGGTTAATATTCTTGTGGATTGGTACCTACAAAATTATTGTAAGTTCTATATTATTTTGTGAGGTTGGATTTGGGCGGTAGTTCCAAGTAGCTTTTCTCACCATGGTTTTTCTCTTTTGGGTTTCCACATAAAGTTGGTGTTCTCTTCTGTGGATGTGGTCATTACTTGCATTACCATTGATTATGTTTTTTATAATATTATGAATGTGATGGTTTAAATTAAAAGAAATAAATATTGATCACCCCCTCTTAGTATTTTTGTGTCTAACAGTTCTAACATATAAGAAAAGAAACATATCCCATTACTAGTATGGGATTCATTTTGTAAACAAAAATAAAGGTGCATTGGGTTTAAGAAGCATCAAATAATTTAATTTTGCCTGAATGTTAAAAATACTTGGATAATTATTGATGAATAGAATGAATGGGCTTCTATCACTTCCAAAAAATACTTTAATAATGGAAATGGTGATAGGTTGATTAAACATTATTTCCCCAAGGGTGAAATCACAATAATGTGTGTCACTTTTGGGACAATGATTTTTTTGGGGGTAGGAGGGACATTTTTAGAGAGCACCTTCGAGTGAAGAAAAATCTTCTCTTGAAGGACCTTCAAACAAAGGTGTGCAACTAAACACCTTCGCTCGAAGGTGAATGGCATAAAATAATGTTTTTATGCTATAAAATGATGTTTTTACATGGTGACCTTTGTTTGAAGGGCCTTAGAATGAAGGGGTTAAGTATGACATTTTTGACTTCTACATCAAAATTCCCTCAGAAAATTTAGTTTCAAACCCCGGGTTGGACCTTTAGATGCACTTGAAAAGATATTTTGTAAGATCATAGCCCTCAAAATGAGATTTCCAACAAGTGTAGTTTTGATATGTTTTCATTTTATCATGTATTTGATTTTCAAATTTTATTGAAGATAGGTTTTTCATTGAACATCAAGCTCTTCGTTCTATAGAGGTAGAAAAATAGTAAACCATTGTAAGAAAAATATAAAAAATACCTTTTCCCTAGGTATTGATGTCCTTGTTTCACCAACAAAATTTTTTTTTGATATATACACAAGTTATTTTTGATAACATACAACTATTTCCAAATTATAGTTACAATGACTTCAAAATTAATTAAAAAAAATATGTAACAAAAAATTATGAAAAATATCCTTGCCCTAGATATTGATGTTAAGAATCTATATTTTAAAAATTAGAATTTAATCCTTTCTAGAAAGAAAGTTATATTCGACTACATAAACATTACTTTCTAAAAATGTTGTTTTCTATTTAAAACTAGTTATTAAAGGAGATGTTGAAAGATTCATGATTTATTTTAGAAAATTTCAAAAAAAAATATTTAGAATATACACATAAATTGCCACAAATCACTAGTTCACATCATCTTCAAATTCTTAACGGTTTATCTTATACTATAGGTCTGAAAAGGTGAAGATTCAGTTAAAAATATTAATACATATGTCCATATTAGCCAAAAAGAGGGACACAATATTGTGATTTCACCCCCAAGGTTCTTATATTTGAAGGATTATGGCTTATAGCATATTTATTCTTAATAAATGTACGAAATGGTAACTTGGTGATGGATCTAAGATAAGTTTTTTGGAGGATACATGGACCTTAAATTCCCCTTTGAACATGATATTAATTAGATAGATCCTTTTGTCGATTAATTTTAAACTACTTTTGGGATCAAAGTGGCAGACTATAGTGCAAAGGTTAATGGAGTAAATTATTTGAAAAATTTGGTTGTTTATTTTATTGTTGTCATGGATGCATTTATAAATTGGACTCCCTAATCCACACTTTTAATATTCTACAAGCTTATATAAATGATGAGTTGGTTTAGGGTAGCTAATTCTTTAGGAGGATTTTTTGTTCTTCTAGGTTTTTTTTATCTTAGTTTATCAAGGTCCTTACCCATTTTGTTCAAATTTATAGCAGCCCCAACTAATTCCTAAAATTAATATTCTTTTATGGTTGATGACTTAGATTAAGACCCTTACAATAAATAATTTAGTTAAAATGGTATTTTCTATGGATAATAGATGCACCTTATGTGAAGAAGCCAAAGAAAATGTTCCCCACTTACTAATGGAATGACCCTTCTCTTGGGAAGTTTGGGATCTCATACTATCACTGTTTATTTTTAGTTGAAATTTTCCCATTGACACTCAAGGGTTGAGTGAACAATGGTGTTATCCTTTATAAAACCCCTCCTCAAAACTCTTGTGGAGTGTTGATTTACCTCACATTGTATGGGGGTATGTAAGAAAACAAATAATAGTATTTTTCATTATTTGAAGTCTAGAGTGGGCAAGGTGGCTAGTAAAAAATGTTTAGCCATAAATAAATGCTAGATGCACATGAAAAATGAGAGGGGGGTTGAATCAGTTGTATACTTTAAAACATCAAAAACCCTCATTAGCATTCAAAACTACATTAGCCCTTAAACCCTTAACAACCATTAAACCCTTATCATGCATTAACAGAATGTAAACATATGAAACAATAATGCAAACAAATCCAAACATATAAGAACATCATATTTACATGGAAAACCCAATAAGAGAAAAACCACAGTGAGGATTAGCTCACTAATATGTGAATTGCAACACTTAATACAATAAGGCTCACTACCAATGGCTCATTGCCAAGAAAGATAAAGAAAGGCTCAATGTCAATGGCTCACTACCAAAGGACTCACTATCTAGAAGAAAGAAGAAAGAAGAAGGGGTAGCTCACTACCAATTTGAATTGCTAACAATGCATCTCTCATATGTTGAAAGTATAGTTCCACTGAAGCACAAAAAACTCATCAAACAAATTGAAATGTAGACTCCTTCTACTCACTACATCTAGAAGTCATAGGAATTAAAGCTCTCACTCAAATCATCACACTTGATCACATTCACATATTTCACATCACACACTCTGCTCTTAATCTACACAACAATTCTCCTTGCATTTATACCCTTCGTGACCTAAAACAATCTCAATTAGGTCAACCTAAAGGAAACGTATACACCTCAACCATGCAACATCAAATAGGTCAGCACCAAACACTTCCACAATGGAAAGAAGTGAAGGTAGACCATGCCACTACTTAGCTGGGACCCAAATCTACACCGACACATTTCTCAACACTTCCTCAAACAAACAAAAAATTCTTCCATAGTTAGCACTAGTACACCAAGTCGGCCAAACTTGCACTAACACTAACAAGTGACTCCAAAAACACCTCTTCAAGTCCAAAAAAATCTTTTAGACCACAAAAAAAAATTCCACAACATCTGAAAATATTCCACATCATCAAAATATTCACCACAACTATTACAACCACTTGAAACTCAAGAACACCTTCATTATGTGCAACCAGACATATTGGCATAGACATCCAACACACCAGAAAACGTTACGGAACAACTCAACATGTGTAAATTCAAGGAAATGTAGATACAAATGATATATAAGCACGTCCCCAAATCCACAACACCATAACCTTCATCGCAGAGAAATACAAAGCAGTCTAATTTCTCCCAAACACCTTGTTTCACTAGACAAACATAGTGTCAAACACATCTTCCCCTGTACTACAATCTAAAACATGAAACTCTAGATATGACACCTCTGAACACCTCTAATCATCATGTCCAAACCACATGAGCATATATTCAATCATGAAGAAATGTAGAGAAAAATATTGAACACCACTCTATCACACTAAACTCTCTTTTATTCAAATTTCTCAAAAGCACTTGGAAACCAAGTGAATAAACTTCATCAATAATATTACTAAAATCTCTACAAAAAATCTATAGCATTTGGAACATGCAACACTTTCCAACTACAACAATTCAGGTCAACAACTACTGCAACTATACTAAAGTAGGACATCAATGAAAACACCAGCATGTGTTGACATCAATACTAGTAGCATTCCAACACTTTCTTTATACAAGGGGTTTACATCAATGACTACACCCAAGAAGCTCCCAAACAACTCAAGCTTCCAACATCTCCAAACTTCCATCAATAAAAAAATATTATGGATGTTAAGGGAAAATTTTCTCCAACTTCTAAGATTGGGGTCTCTAAGGTTGAGCTAGATGTGGCTTCAACATGGAAGCTTGACCTTGATATCTAACTTCTAATCAAGAATTATAAATACCTAAGGCCTAATTCCATTTGGTCCCTTCCTCCTAACTGGTGCATTTTGAAATTTTATGGATCATCTAAAGGGAATCTAGGTCTATCAAGGGGTGGAGCATCTTTAAGAGGTGATAAAGGCAACTTGATGGTTGCATTTGTACTTAACTTGGGAAGTCATACCAATCATTTCATTGAAACTAATACAATTTAAAATATTTTTAAAATGTAGCAACATGTTGGTGCTCACTTCTTAATCATTAAAGTCCATACTTTATTAACATTTTAAATTGTTTGAAGAAGAAAATCCAACTAAGTTAGAATATTGAAGGCTTGATAAATAATTCAATTGATATAGTTGATAACATGAGAAATGTTAATATAGTCCACAACTTTAGGGAAGTTAATAAAGTTATAAATTATCCTTTTAATTGCGGTTGCACTATCAATGGATCACAAACTTGTTGAATAATTATATTTTCCCATTGAAATTTTTCAAACTCAATAATGATGATATTAAAATTATTAACAATCACTCTCCCCTTGGGACAAAGAGGATTTTGTTTATTGATTTGATGAGGAAATAAATCATTAAGAATTACTCTCCCTTGGGATGGATAGTATCTTGCTCATTTCTCACATAAGGGAAGGTCGCTTTAGTATTCATGGTTTTTCGTACTTGAAGACAATGCTTAGAATCTTCCTTTCTTATTCCACCTTGACTATCATTGAAAAGAATGGAATTACATTGATCTTGTGGGTAGAGAAGGAATCGATAGGGGAATTAAAAGTATGGGAGGTGAAAGAAATTGAATAGAGCCTCTAATTTGTAACTGTCAAGCAAATCCATATAATTTGGAAGGTTCTAATGAATGAGGGATTAAAACCCTATCTTGAGAGGCTAAATAGACATGATAAACCTCTTTCAATTGATTTTACTAAAGTGTGGGATAATAAAAATGTGTTATAGGGGTTAGAATTTGAGGTTATTTAGAATTTATTGGTAGAGGTTACTAGGATTTCTTTAATGGGGTAAAAATATTTAAATATAGGAAAATAGGTAATAATGTCATTTCTATTTTTCTCAAGCATGAAAAATAACTGAGAAAAATCCATTCTAGGCATGCCAAAAACTCTTTAATCGCCCTTGGTATAAAGTTTCTCATTGCATTATATGTTGCAAGTGTGAAGGTGTTTTCATTGATGTTAACAGGAAGTCTACAAGCTGGTGTTTTCATTGATGTCAACTATGTGCTAAGGAAGTTTTTTGCATGATGAAGATGTCGAGGATATTGAGAAAATTATGGAAAAAGAGGAGAACAGGATGTTGCAGGTTGTGCATGTGTAGTTGAGATATTGAGGAAGTGATGTGAGTACACGTAGCTATCTTTTCATCGCAGTGTTTGGAGATGAGTTGGAATGAAGTAATGTGTAGAGATGATGTCTTTGGTACTTGGTTTCCAAGTGATTTTGAGAAAAGTTGATAAATAGAGAAAATAGTATTGTGCAAGTGTTCAAAACATGCTTCGAGATGTGCTCCACATTTCTTTTGTGTTGATGTTATGCCTGTGTGGAATTCATATATTGTTTTAGGTTGTTAGAGGTTGCTATATTTAGAATTTGGGTTTCTAGATCATTGTATAGAGTGAGTTATTTTCACCAATATGTGAACTAGTTTTTTAGTAATGTTTTATGTGGCCTAGGAGAAATGTATTTGCTCTGCGTTTCTTCGCAGTTTGGCTTCAAGTTGTGCAGATTTGGGAAGCTACTTATAATGTTTGTACCTTTCAGTATTCAAGGTTTCACTTGATTTGGTACAGTACAATATGTGTCTCATGTGTTAGTGTGTGAATGAAGTTTACTAGATGTTTTGGGTTGAATTATTTGTATGTTGTGAGTTTGGATGAAGTGTTTGATGAATCTCAAGTAGTCTGTAGATTATTCTATATTGTGTTCAAGTGAATTTTGTTGTCTAGAAGTTTTAGATTAATTTAAGGAATCATATACGTAATGTTTATGGTGTTTAGCATGGGTATTGGTTGACCTTGTGTTAGCACTAAGTGTGTTGAGGTGTGTTAGGATCTATTTGGGTCCTAATTAAGGATTTATATGGGTCACCTTCATTCCTATCCACCGTGTGAATGTTTAGGTGCCGACCTAATTTGAATTTGTAAGTGTAATGGATAGTTGTCAACCTTGGAGAAGGTTTTTGAGGTTGAGATTGATAGAAATAAGAGTAATGTTGTTGTGAGATGCAAGAGAGAAGCAAGATAGATGCGAGATTGATGCAAGTGATGTGTGTGATGCAAATTTGAGCAGAGCAGTGTGAATCTCAAGTATTTGGATTCATGAAAGTAGTGAAATGAAGGTGTCTAAAATCTTTCATGCAAGGCTGCAAAAGTATTGGAGCATTTATGGTAGATTCCTTGTTGCATTGAGAACAAATTCTTCGTGTAACATTTCTCTTCTATGTTCTTGTATTTCTTTATGTGGTAGTGAGCCTTGGCTATGAGCCCTTTTGGATAGTGTGCCCTATTCTGGTAGTGAGCCCTTGTACCAGTATTGCAATTACTTATATTGTTAGCTAATCCTCACCGTGGTTTTTCCCTCATTGAGTTTCACACATAAATATAGTGTTCTCTTATGTGTGGTGTTGTTATTTTAATTTTTGTTATTTGCATTTCATGTTTAATCACTTTAATAGAATAAGGGTTTAATAAATGCATGTGGATATGATTACTATTGAGGGTTTTGATGTTTTAATTTGTTACAATTGATTCACTCCCCCTCTTAGTTGTCTTGTTCATTCAAAAATTGGTTTCAGAGCAAGGTTCCTTGGTGAAGAGCTTAACCGCTTAAGGTAGATCTGGGATGGCAAGGCAAATTGATTGCCCTAGATTTCATGGAACAAACTATGCATTGTGGAAGACAAAGATGGAAGGATATATGTTAGCCCATGGATTTGAGATTGAAAAAAAATAAAGAATTAGTATACTCCACCTGCAAATGGTCTGAGCACAAGTGATGAGATCAAGGCACATGAGGTAAATGCTAAAACAAAGTTTATTCTGACAAATAGTCTTTCAAATTTTGAATTGGTTAAAGTTATGAATCTTAAGACTACTAAAGAAGTTTTGGATAAGCTTGAAAGTATTTTTGAAGGAGATGAAAAGGTCAAACAAGCAAAGTTGTAGAATTTGAAGGCACAATTTGAGACTGTGCAAATGTCTAAAGATGAAACAATTGCAACCTACATGCAAAGGGTTGATAACCTGGTAAGTGCTATAAGAGG
Source organism: Sequoia sempervirens (assembly GCA_007258455.2). Taxonomy (NCBI): domain Eukaryota; kingdom Viridiplantae; phylum Streptophyta; class Pinopsida; order Cupressales; family Cupressaceae; genus Sequoia; species Sequoia sempervirens. The sequence continues at coordinate 15,405 of VDFB02255363.1, read as the reverse complement.
TCTTGGTGCACAAGTTAAAGAGCCTAGGGTGGTAAAGAAAGTTCGCAGAACTCTTCCCGATGCTTATAGTGAAAAGGTTTCTGTTATTGATGGTGTGGAAGCTAAATTTGTATGAAGGATGAAAAAGGGCACCAATAAGTATAAAGGTAGACTACCTTTCAAATTTTCTAGTTGTGGTGAAATACGTCATTATACTTCAAGATGTCCAAAAAGAGCTACAAACAATAAGAGTAAGGAGAACAAAGGAAAGATGATTAAAAGAACTTACTATGTTAAAGAAGATGTTGGTATTTCTGATGATGTATCTAATTATGGAGATTTTGATGATAATGAATGCTTGTTCTTGGCTATAAAAGAAGAATCTATTGAACAGTCCTGATAATTGAGAGGGGGGGTGAATCAATTATCATAAAACAATTTCTTTACTTTAATTAATCCAGAGCAGGCTTATATCAATCAAACAGATATGAACATGAAAGCACATAACACCATGCACAATAAACACCAGAATTTACGTGGAAACCCAAGAAGTGAAAAACCATAGAGAATGCTAATTATCAATTATAAAACACTGGTTAAAGTGATTTTTACAAAGGGCTCACTACCAAAATGTTCACTACAGGTAAGGCTCATTGTCGGTGGGCTCACTGCTCAATTAAAATATCTTATTATAAAATAGTCTCACTAACAAAAATGAATTGATGAAGCTGCATCTACATATGCATGAATTTAGTTCTGGTTAAGAGCACAATATATGTCTACAACAAATCCGGTCAAGAATCTTCTGCACACCTTCCTTGCACAACCTCTGCAAAGCATATTACTTCTTCCTGACACTTTCCTTTAGCTTTCTTATCGCATAATCCTTCGCACCCTTTTATCTGCTCACACACACCATACTCTACACTTCTCACTTCATAAGACAAAATAAACTTTTACTTATACCATTTCATGCGTTCATAATATCCTAGGTCAGCCAAACAAAATGTCTTCATAATCTCCTAAGTCAGCCTAGCAAAAACATGTCATCTTGAAGAACAATCTTGAAATATTCAATAAGGCTTGGCATGCTAGCACCAAACCCAAAAGATAGGTCACACATAAAGATCTTCTTACCACATTACCAAGGGACCCATAAAAGGTTCATACATAAGATAGGTTCATCACATAACATTATTATCAAAAGATAGAAAACTTTGAATTACATGAAATATATTCCAGAGTTGATGAGGATGCCACAACCAAGACCAAATCTTGATTAGCATCAATTTCAGTATCAACCAGAGAAACACGATTAGAGATACCAAAACTTGTAACATGCTACATGAATGTCTGAATAGCAAGGATACCCAAAGTAAGCTTTGACAACAACAACCAACATCAAAAGATTAGACTTCATTATTTTGCATTAACTTTCTTCCACGGATGTCCCAAAAAGGTACTATCATATCTGGATCAAGGATAACATCCACACTACGTACTCGATAGGATAGATCATTTATGTATATCATCTGGAGCACAACCTTTCGAATCCTAGGTTTTGACATCAATGACAACAATGCTAATTCATCTCAATAACTTCTCAACAATCTCCCTGTTTGGCATAGATGGAAAATTACCAAAAACTCAAAAACACAAAACTCTAAAACTCCAAGCACTCCCCCTTTGTCAATCAATTCAATACCTCTTCTTGTTTTTGTTTTCTCTTCATTTTCTCCCTCTTTTTTCCATCAAAGGAAAAGGGCCAAATATGAACATTCAAGAGACCAAGTAAAAATAACACTTTTCACACATGGAAAATTTTCTTGTACCTTTCTCTCACAGTTGGAAGAATCCTCTTCCAAGCTTGCACTGCAAAAGCCATTCTAGCACACATACTATCCAGTAGAGTCAACAACATAAATGAAGATGACTAGTTTGGAGACAAGCACTATCGTTCACAATCCTCTGCATCAAAAAGTATCCCAAAGAGATGATCCAACTAGACCTCAACAATTTCTTTGACCAACCAGAAGGTTTTAACCAAATTTTCCCTATGTCTCTAAGTAGACAATAACTCAACTTGCAACTATCCAACTCTTATTCTATATTTTCCATCTTTATCTTTGAAGAAGTCAAAACACTTCCCAATATTGTTCAATTCAGATTCAGTAGCTTCAATTCTTCTTCTAAAATTATCAACAGTAGCAGGCCACCAGAGACAATACCTATAGATGTCAAACATCTCCTTAATTCATTCTCTTGTCTCACTAATGTGCTTGGATAATTTATGTTTGGATTTAACACACCTTCTCTCAATCATAGCTTGGATCTTATGACCTTCATATCCTTCCCACAACAACATTTCTTCAACAACTTCTCCCAGATCATCTGGTAACAAGTCAAAAACAATAGTAGTACCCTTTTTGAGCAGATAATCAACTAAGGCATCTTCAATTCTAATCCTATTGACTGCAAAGAAGGCATACCACATTTCACCCATCTTTTTCATATCACCTTTATCCAACACCAAACGGACTTCATCTAGATCAAAAGAGTCAAATCTAGGCAGAGACTTTTTTTCCTTCTCCTTCTCTTCTGAGATAGCAATGACATCCTTTGTGTTAATTTTCTTCCTTTTAGGTTCCATATGGGAACCACCAATAACAACCTCTAACTCCTTATCGAAGGAGGAACCCTCCTCAAACTGACTGATAGGAATAGCACTAGACACTCACACTGGAGCACAGATTCATCTACAGGGATGAGAAATAAAATTTTCATGCACTTGTGTTATCTCCGTACATTCCAAATATCTGTAAACTTGCTTTCTGACAGGGATGTCATACTTCCACTTAACATTCTCCTTTGACAGTAGTGAACTTAGAAAGTAAACTACTAAACATATGAGCAGAGACCTAAACCGGAAGGGATAACTCTCAACCAAAGACATTCTGACATTCTCAATTAGGTTTTCCATTATTAGGCTACACAAGTCAAACTGTTTATTTTCCTTCACCATCTTATGTGCAAGATACACAATAATAGCCGAAGTAGAACCTTCATGATTTCAGAAATAAATTTTGTAAGTCATACCGTAAGCAACATACCTCACTTAGGATCGACAATGGTATTTATTAGTAGAGCTCAGGGGTCTTTTTTTATACCAGTAATTTCCTCCACATCTCTGTATTTCACCATTTTCTTCCCAGGGAGGTCACCAACACTGCACAATCTAGTAATAGCTTCAATGGATTCCTCAGTGATCGGATATGGTTTGTCCAAAATGATGTTGCCATCCTTAAATTGACTCAACAGGAACAAGTTAGACTCTATGTCGGTAATCTAGGGAAATTATCCCCATAAATCCATACCCAGGGCACATACATTCTATAATTCATCAGTCTTCAACCCTAGTTCCATTTCCTTCATGTCTTCTGATGGTCAAATTCATCCAACTCTACTCCCTTTAGCCTTAGTAGAATACCACCACTAGTTTCTCTATCAACGAGTTCCATCGTCACGCTTATCTTCTTCAATCTTTTATCGCTCAACAAAACCTCTTCTTCTTCTTTGCAAACTGTGAGAAATTATTTGAAAACTCCACCTTTTATCCTTAATTGCTCATGATGATTTTGCTGCCAAAAACTTACATCGATGATGCCATCAATAGTACTTCACTTTTCAATCAATCGGATTAAGCTTCATCATATATCACCAACCATATCAAACTTAGTCATGTTGAAAACACATCAATATTACTTTGGAGAGGGGGAACTGATAGGATATGCATTACAAAAATCCCCTTGAGCCAAGGTAGTTTGCTTAGATTCTGGAAGAGATTGTACCGGGATTCGGTACCACAGAAGAGTTCTCCACACTCATTTCCTTTTTCTTCCAAACCATGACGGTCTTCTTCTTAGATTCATCTGACTCTGCAATCTTCTTTTTATTTTTAGGCTTTTCCGGAGTAACATATTTGCATGTGTTAGCATAATGTCCTGGTTGACTACACATGTAACATCTTTGTCCTAACTTAATTGAGTGAACCCTAGATCTACATTGATTAGCTTTGTGACCATAACCATGGCAAAAATAGAAATTACCATGAAAGAGATTATTCATTCCATTCCTTCTAGTTGGATTAGATAATTCACTTTTGCAATGACTTACTTTGTGACCAAACTTGTGACAATTGAAGCATTGAATACTTGGTTCCTTCTTTCTTCTACACTCTATAGCCTTATGTCCAAAAATTTTGCATAGAAAACAATAGCCATTAAATGATAAGTACCTTTAAGCATTTGGTTGCCTGACCATGGGTCTTTTTGTAGGTGTTCTAGAGTTCTGAACCTTGCTTGTTACAATTGATCTCTCTTCAGCTTTAACTACTTTGTATTCACCCTTAGTGTTCTAATTTGAGCTTTCATCGAAGAAGAAAAGTGCTCCCTTATCCTTGTGACATTTTTGTAGGGACAAGAGTTGATCTAGAATTATGCTACTTTCACATACCCTTGCTTCTAATTTCAGCCTTCTTAACTCTTGATCTAACTTATCATCTTCTTATGATTTCTATTTGATGGTATCCTTGATATTTTCTTCATTCTTCTTCCATTCTTCCATTTTCTATATGATGGTATCTTTGAGATTTTATTCAGTCTTCTTGCATTCATCCAACCATAGCTTTAGATCCACAACACTTTCCTTTGACTCCTTTAATTCTTGGTTGACCTCTCTATGTCTTGCTTTGAATTTCTAGATTTTCTCCCTCAGCTTTGAGATACAAGAATTTTCCTCCTTGAGGTTTTCATATTTCATGCTTTCCATATCATCTAACATTATCTTTAGTTCTTCCTCAAAGTAATAATCTCCTACCATCTTCTTCAAGCTGCCAAGATCTCCCTCAAGCGGTTAAGCTCTATCTGCAAGGGATCAAGCTCTGATACCAATTGTTGAACAATTCGGATAACTAGGAGGGGGGTGAATCAGTTATCATAAAACAATTTATTTGCTTTAATTAATTTGGAGAAGGCTTATATCAATCAAACAGATATGAACATGAAAGCACATAACAACACCATGCACAATGAACACCAAAATTTACGTAGAAACCCACAAAGGGAAAAACCACAGAGAATGCTAATTCTCAATTATAAAACACCGATTAAGGTAATTTTTACAAAGAGCTCACTACCAAAATGCTCACTACAGGTAAGGCTCACTGTCGGTGGGCTCACTACCCAATTAAAACATCTGATTACAAAATAGTTTCATTGAGAAAAATGAACTAATGAAGTTGCATCTACATATACATGAATTTAGTTTCGGTTAAGAGCACAATATCTGTCTACAACAAATACGGTTGAGAATCTTCTACACACCTTCCTCACACAACCTCTACAAAGCAGATTACTTCTTCCTAACACTTGCCTTCAACTTTCTTATCGCATAACCCTTCGCACCCTTTTATCTGCTCGCACACAAAATACTCTACACTTCTCACTTCATCGGACAAAATAAAATTTTAATTATACCATTATGTGCTTTCATAATCTCCTAGGTCATCCAAACACAATCTCTTCATAATCTCCTAAGTCGGCCTACCAAAAACATGTCGACTTGAAGAACAACCTTGAAATATTCAATAAGGCTTGGCATGCTAGCACCGGACCCAAAAGATAGGTTGCACATAAAGATCTTCTTACCACATTACCAAGGGACCCATAAAAAGTTCATACATAAGATAGGTTCATCACATAACATAATTATCAAAAGATAACAAACTTTGAATTACATGAAATATATTATGGAGTTGATGGGAATGCCACAACCAAGACCAAATCTTGATTAGCATCAATTTTAGTATCAACCGTAGAAACATGATTAGACAATAGTAAGGATACTCAGAGTAAGCTTTGAGCACAACAACCAACATCAAAAGATTAGACTTCATTATTTTGCATTAACTTTCTTCCACGAATGTCCCAAGAAAGAAGTATTGTCATATACAGATCAAGGATAGCATCTGCACTACATAGTCTATAGGATAGATCATTTATGTATATCATTCGGAGCACAACCTTCTGGATCCCAGGTTTTGACATCAATGACAACAATGCTAAGTCATCTCAACAACTTCTCAACAGAATCTAGTTTTTCTAACCTTGAAAGTAGTTTGAAGGAAAGTGTTTCAAACATAAAGGATAATATTGAAGGTACTTTGGTATCTTCTTTTCATGTTAAAGAAGATAAGAATTATTGGGTTGTTGATGGTGGCTACTCTAATCACATGATTGGAGACAAAACTAAGTTTGTTAAACTTGATAAATATGATCGTGGAAGATTAGTTAAACTTGGACATGATTCAGGAGCTAATATTTGTGGAATATGTTCAATCAATTTTGATGGCAAGCATAATACTGATAATGTTTACTATTTTAAGGGTTTAAGGCATAATATTTTGAGTGTTGGAAAATGTGTAGCAAAGGATATAATCTTGTGTTTAAGTATGAAACATGTGAGATCAGAAAAGGGTCTGAAACTGTGATTGTTGATGGTAAAAGGATAGATGGAAACATCTATCAGCTTAAAAGTGTTAATGGTCGTTACTTTATGTCTCAAATTAATGATAGTTGGTTATGGCACCGAAGGATGTGTCACATGAATTTTGATAAGTTGGTGAGAATCAATTCATTGCATGTAGTGAGAGATCTACCAAGAATCACAAACCTATCAATGTTGTTTGTAAGTATTATGAATTTGGAAAACAAACAAGGAGTAGTTTCAAAGGGAAGGAATAGTCTACTATCAGACTGTTGGAATTAATTCATACAGATCTTTGTGGTCATACAAGGGTGATAATTCTTCAAGGTGATAGGTATTTTATGCTTTTTATTGATGATTACTCTAAGATGACATGGGTTACTTTTCTTAGAGAGAATTTTGATGCATTAGATAAATTCAAGGCATTTAAAGCTATGGTTGAGAATGAAATGGATCTGAAAATCAAATGTTTGAGATCTAACAGAGGTGGATAATTCAACTCTAATGAGTTTGACATGTTTTGTGAAGTTCATGGAATAAAGAGGCACTTGTCTGCCCCTAGAACTCTTCAGCAGAATGGAGTTGTTAAGAGGAAAAACCAAACTATTCAAGAAGCTACTAGGACTATGATGAAAGAAGAAAATCTATTGGAATTCTACTAGAGAGAAGCAATTCATATTGTTGTTTGCACACTTAATAGAGTTCAAGCTAAAGCTAATAGCACAAAGACTCCTCGTGAGTTATGGTATGGAAGGATTCCTATTGTGAAATACTTTAGATTATTTGGAAGCAAATGTTACATCAAGAGAGATGAATAAAACTTAGGAAAGTTTGATGCAAGGTCTGATTAAGGTATCTTCCTTGGATATTCTACTAAAATTAAAGCTTACAAATATTACAATAAAAGGTTGAGAAAGATAGTTGAAAGTGAAAATGTAAAGGTTGATTAAAATTTGCAAAATTCAATTGCAGTAGATGGATATGTGTCAAATGAACCTAATTGTAGAGAAGAAGAAAAAGTTGATGAAAAAGAAGTACAGAATGAAGAGGAAGAAGCTCTAGAGAAGACCCCTAAGTATGTGCAAAAGAATCATTCCGAAGAATCTTTTGTAAAGTGGAACCTAAAACAGTGACTAAGGCATGCAAAGATGAACATTGGATGAAGGCAATGGAAGAAGAACTTAGGAAATTGAGAAAAAATAGACTTGGGAATTGGTTTCTAGATCTGAAAACAAGAAAATAATTGGAACTAAGTGGGTATTTAGAAACAAATTGAATGAGAATGGAGAAGTGGTAAGAAATAAGGCAAGACTTGTGTGTAAGGGTTACTCACAAGTGGAAATAATAGACTTTGACAAGACATTTTCCCTTGTGGCCCGAATGGAAGCTATCAGAATGTTTTTGGAATTTGTAGCACATAAGGACTTTAAAGTTTATCAAATGGATGTGAAGTTTGATTTTCTAAATGGTGAATTAAAAGAAGAGGTTTACATGAAACAATCATAAGGATTTCAGTTGTCAGATCAACCAGATATGGTGTGTAAATTGAAGAAGGCATTATATGGATTGACGCAAGCTCCCATAGCTTGGTATGCAAGATTGGACAAATATTTGATACAACAAGGATTCAATAAAGGAACTGCAGATAGTAATCTTTACTTCAAAATTGAAGAAGACAAGATCTTAATAGTGATTGTGTATGTGGATGATATTATCTTTGGAGGAAATGAAGCTATGTGTAAGAAATTTGCTGAAGAGATGCATAAATATTTTGAGATGTCAATGTTTGGAGAGATGAATTTCTTCCTTGGTTTACAAATCAAGAAAATAAATAAAAGGATTTTCATTTTACAATCTAAGTATGTTAGAGAGATGTTGAAGAAGTTTGAAATGGAAGATTCCAAACCGATATGCACTCCTATGGTGACTAGTTGTAAATTAAGCAAAGATGATGATTTACCTAAGGCTAATAAGTGAAAATATAGATCTATGATTGTTGGACTACTATATCTAACTGCTACTAGACCAGATATCATGCATGCAGTTTGTCTTGTGGCTAGATTTCAAGAAGAACCTAAAGAAACACATGTTGTAGCAATGAAGATGATGTTAAGATATTTAAGAGGCACATTGGATTATGGCTTGTGGTATCCTAAGGATACTGAATTTACACTAAATGCTTATACATATGCAAATTGGATTGGTTGTGTTGATGACGAAAAAAAGTACAAGTGGTGGAGCATTCTTTCTTGGATGTAGATTGGTGTCATGGTTGAGTAAGAAGTAAGATTCAATTTCCTTATCCACTGCAGAGGCTGAGTATATTGCAACATCATGGTGTACACAAGTTTTGTGGATGAGACAGACATTGAAGGATATCAGAGTTTTGTATGATGAGCCTATATCTATCTTCTGTGATAATACAAGTGCAATTAACATTTCAAATAATCCAATAATGCATTCAATGAAAAGGCATATATCTATTAGGTATCACTTTTTGAGAGAGAAAGTTATGGAGAATGAGGTGAAACTTGAGTATGTACCTACAAAGGATCAGATTGTTGACATATTCACTAAGGCTCTTTTGAAAGATACTTTTGAGTATCTTCGAGAGAAGTTGGGGGTTATTTCCCCTCATTTGAACTAGATGCATATGGAGATGCATCAATCCAATGGATCTATGAATCTATCTCTTTTTAAGATTGATGTTGGTGGGTACCTCTTAGGGGGAGTAGGTAGTGTCATATGTTGTCATTGAGTTCTTGATTTAATTAGGTGTACTCCTAAGGGGGAGTATTTAGAGCAAGTATATCGGTCCAACCTCAAAGGGGGAGAACAATGAAAAAGACTTTGTCCTTTGTCATTGATGTCAAAGGGGGAGAAAGTATCATGTGAAAAAATTTATTTACTCAGGAGGAGAAAAGGAAGGAAATCATAAGAAAGTGTGTCTAGATTTGTTGTGTTGTCTTTGATGAAGGAATGGAATCATAAGAAAGTGTGTTTAGAGTTGTTGTGTTGTCTTTGATGGTTTTTCACATCATGTGTTGCCATCAATGAAAAAGGGGGAGATTATTGCAAGTGTGAAGGTGTTTTCATTGATGTCAACAAGAATTCTATAGGTTGGTGTTGTCATTGATGTCAACTATGTGCTAAGGAGTTTTGTTGCATGATGAAGATGTCGAGGATATTGAGAAAATTATGGAAAAAGAGGAGAATAGGATGTTGTAGGTTGTGCATGTGTAGTTGAGATATTGAGGAAGTGTTATGAGTACATGGAGCTATCTTTTTTACTGCAGTGTCTGGAGATGAGTTGGAATGAAGTAATGTGTAGAGATGATGTCTCTGCTACTTGGTTTCCAATTGTTTTTGAGAAAATTTGATAAATAGAGAAAGCAGTGTTGTGCAAGTGTTCAGAATGTGCTCCAGGATGTGCTTCGTGTTTTATTTTGTTGATGCTATTCCTGCGTGAATCTAATATGTTGTTCAAGGTTGTTAGAGGTTGCTATATTCAAAATTTGGATTTATGGATCGTTGCATAGAGTGAGTTATTTTCACCAGTGTGTGTACTAGTTTTTCAGTAATGTTTTCTATGGCCTGGGAGAAATGTATTTGCTCCACGTTTCTTCACAATTTAGCTTTAGGTTGTGTGGATTTGGGAAGTTACTTATAATGTTTCAACCTTTCAGTATTCAAGGTTTCACTTGATTTGGTACAATATAGTGTGTGTCTCATGTTGTGCGAATGAGGTTTATTGGATGTTCTAGGTTGAAGTATTTGTATGAACATTATGAGTTTGGATGAAGTGTTTGATGAATCTCAAGTAGTTTGTAGATTATTCTAGATCATTTTCAAGTGAATTTTGTTGTCTAAAAGTTTTAGATTTGATTAAGGAAGCATGTACTTAATGTTTATGGTGTTTAGCACGTGTATTGGCTAACCTTGTGTTAGCACTACATGCAAAGTTTATGGAAGTGTGTTGAGGTGTGTTGGGATCTATTTGGGTCCTAATTAAGGATTTATATGGGTCTCCTCCATTCCTATCCACCGCAAGAATGTTTAGGTGCCAACCTAATTTGAATTTGTAAGTGTAATAGATAGTTTCCAACCTTGGAGAAGGTTCTTGAGGTTGAGGTTGATATAAATAAGAGTAATGTTGTTGGGAGATGCAAGAGAGAAGAAAGATAGATGTGAGATCGATGTGAGTTATGTGTGATGTGAATTTGAGTAGAGCAGTGTGAATTTCAAGTATTTGGATTCTTGAAAGCAGCGTGCTGAAGGTGTGAAATCTTTCATGCAAGGCTATGAAATTATTGGAGCTTTTGTTATGGATTCCTTGTTGCATTGAGAACATATTCTCCGTGTAACATTTCTCTTCTATCTTCTTGTATTTCTTTTTGTGGTTGTGAGCCCTAGCTATGAGCCTTTTTGGACATTGTGTCTTATTCTGACAGTGAGCCCTTGTTCAGATTTTGCAATTACTTATATTATGAGCTAATCTTCACCGTGGTTTTCCCTCGTTGGGTTTTCCACGTAAATCTAGTGTTCTCTTCTCGTTGGGTTTTCCACGTAAATCTAGTGTTCTCTTGTGTGTGGTGTTGTTATTTCAGTTTCTATTATTTGTATTTCATGTTTAATCACTTTAACAGAATAAGGGTTTAATAAATGCATGTGGATTTGATTATTGTTGAGGATTTTGATGTTTTAATTTGCTACAATTGATTCACCCCCCCTCTCAGATGTCTTTTTCATTCAACATTATAAAGTATGTAACATTTTATCCCATTAAATCATTTTAAACATAAAATGGTGGTCTCCTTTCCATTCTACTTGTTTTATTCTTTGAAAAATTCTATAAAAAATTGCAAACATGCCCCTAGAGTAACACCCCTTCAAAAAGAGTGACTTTACCTATTTTGAACTTTGGAAGAGCAAAGAATCCTAAGATTCATCACAAAGGTTTTAAAAGGAAAGGGGAATATTAAAATAGTGGTTGAGTATTTTCATTCTATCTTTAGGAAATACAAAAATCCTATGGATGACACTTAGGAGGCTATTGAGAAGGAGACTAATACAATTTCAAAAACTTGGGATTCCTTTTCCAAGGACATTAGTCTCGGGTTACAAGAAGAAATAATTGGGAAAGGAAGTTGTAGAGAAATTGGTAGTTTGTTGAGAGGTAAAAGGAATAGGGAGGACTCATACAAAGGTCATCTACATGTCCCTATGGTAAGTACATGAAATATGATGAAGAAAGGAAACAATATTCAATAAATCCCAAAGAAAATAAATGGGTTGGATATTAAATGGAGAAGGATGGCTAAGGTCTTCCTAGAACCCTTTGTTGGAAGTTTCTTTCTTAGAATTTTGATCCTTGTCTTGCTCTACCAAGGGAATTATCCTTACCTAATTCTAAACCCTCATATTTACAAGAATTGTCTAATGTGGTGAATCAAGCAATCCAAAATCTAGTAACCTTGTAAGAGGATTTTGAGGTGCAAAATTTCCTTATTCAATGGTTTTTTGTTGAGATAAATAGGGTCAATATCAAACTATACTTAAGAAAGAAAAATAAAGATGAGTAACACAAATTTAAAATGAGGATGAAAAATCTTCTAGAACTAGAAAATAATTCCCCAAGTAAATAGATTGGTTAAGAATTACAGTTCAAGAAGAAGGAGAAAATTGTTGTTGTAGGTGAAGAGTTTAAGCAAGAGCAAGACAATCACAAGAAAAAATTGGACATAAAGACCATCAAGAACAGTTTGAACAAGGTAATAGATGTTAGCAAGTTCACTATAAGGAATATTACAATGGAGATTAATATCCTTAATAACAAGATGAGAAGATCTGCTAACAATTTTGAGGCTCCTAATCGGGTTGGACAAAGGTACTAAGGCTAGCCTGAGCTCCAAGAATTGGAGCAATAAAAATAAGTATGAGGAATAAAAGAGAGAATTGTAGGATTTTTTTGGCCTACATAAAAGCTTTTTTCAAGAGAAGTTAGAAGTCGCCACTATGTTGAACAAGTTGTAGGTGTTTGTATTTTTTTCTAGTTTTATGTCATCTATAAGTTGCAATTTCATTGTTGTTTTTTTATTGTTTTATTTTTATCTCACTAGTTGTAATAGGGTTTCAAGGTCCCTTCAAAACCTATTTTATCCTCTTAATAAAAAACATTAGTTGCTACTAATGTCTTGCATGGAAAATAATGTTCTAGAATAAATATACATAAATGATCATCAAAATACATTCTTGTAAGTATGCATTTGTTAAGTACAACAATGCATGAGGTAAATTTTGATATTCTATCTCAATAGATAAGAAACAACTTTGGTTTGATTTTTTTATTTATTTTGCAAACAAAAATGGCACATACAAATGTAATAGTAAATTAATAAAATTTTAGATTGCTAAATTGGAAACCTCCATCTTGGAATGTACATTGCATCTTAAAATCAAATAAAAGTAAAGATGACATATACATGAAGAGAAAACATGTATTAAGAAAACCACAAGTGAGTTGAAATAAGAATAATAATTGCATTTACTAGTTATTCATTTACATGTATTATCTCAAATCTATGATAAGAATTGCATTATCTTACTCTCTTCTTATATCTCTTTATCTCACCCTCTCTCTATCTCTCCCTCTTTATCTCTTTCTCTCTACCTCTCTTTATTTATCTAATCTGAACATCTTTATCTCTCTTTCCCTCTTTATCTCTCTATATATATCTTTGTCTCCTCTATTTCTTTTTATCTCTCTGCATTTATCTCTCGCCTCTCTCTCTTTCTATCACTTTTTGTATCTTCCTTTTTTCTCTTTTTATTTATTTATATCTCCTTCTCTCTATTATCTCTCTATATATGTAAATGTATCTTCCTCTATCTCTATCTATATCTCTATCCCTCCCTTCCTCCCTCTGCCTCTTTGTATTTGTTTGCTCCTCTCTCTCCCTCCCTCTCCCCTCCCCCCTCTATCTATCCCTCTTTGCCTCTCTATCTCTTCTCTTATCTCTTTGTCTTCTATCTCTATCTCTATATATTTGTCTATTTGTCTATCTATGTTCTCCCTCTCTCACTCTCTACCTCTCTCCCCCTCCTCTCTCTATCCATCCCTCTCCATGGGATGGAGGCAAAGAGAGCCAAATGAGCATGACACAAAAATGAATCATTATATATTTATAATTTTTCAAGATTGAGAGTCAGACCCTTAATTTACCATATTATTCGCCTCTTTATTAAACTTTTATATATATGTGCTAAATACTATTTTGAGGTGAGCTTAATAAACTTGATTTCATAATGAAGACTAATAGACTTATAATGACCTAAATCAACCACTTTGATAATAGATTGGAGTCTTATGTGGATGGTGAAGTGGCCAAAAGGTACATGAAGTGGAGGAAGGACAAGTACCTTGGGGAGTGAGAAGATTTCCTCAAAAAGGAATTTCTTATCCCCAAATGAGAGTGAAAGGGACATTTGAGAAATTTTGGAATTCCTCAAGAATCTCCATGGGAAAAGGAGAGGTGGTTGGAGAAATAAGTGTGAATTAAAAATTCACATTCTTAGGAGAGTCTAAAAGATAAAAGGTGGGCTCCAAAAAGGTGGGACTTGGTCACATGTGGAGATTGTGACAAGTGCAAGGTTTTAGAAGCCTTGGAAATATAGAATGTGAATTAAAAATTCACATATAAAAGAGGGGAATCTAGGATAAATAAATGTGAATTAAAAATTCACATGGGAAAGAGGGTCAATTCTAAAAAGAGGTAAATGCAAAGGTTGGCTAAAAAGGTGGTGCTAAATATGGCTAATGACCTTGGTTAAGGTTGTGCAAATATTGGATTAGAATAATTAACGAAAAATTAGAGGCAAGTGGCAAATGTAGGAGGATGTGACATTAATCTTTGATTAAGAGGATGCACGTCATAATCATGAATTAATTAAATTAATTCAGATTAGAACAAGATCATGGACGATGTGACAAGGAGAGAGGACGAAATTTTTTTAAATTGATTTTTAAATCAAAAGGGTAAAAAAAATGACTAAATTAAATAAATTGGTGTATTTATTTAATTTAGAGAGGAAGAAGGTAAAAAATAAAGCATTTAATTATTAAATTAAATACTTTACAGATATGAGACAAAAGGTGTAATATTAAATAAGTTAATATTTAATATGATAGACGAAAAGGGAGTAAATTTAATCATATAGGAGTGATTAAATTTAGATGTCTATAGTCATAACTATCACTGATGCTTGAGGGAGTTGGTTTATGAAATGGCTTAATTCCTAGCTTTCTATCTCTCCTAAAAGATACCTAAAATTGTACAATATAATTATTGAATATTATATTATTAATATAGTATATATTTCAATATTATATTATTTAAATTAACCAAAAAAACTTAAACAATAGAATTACAAATAAATTAATGTCAAGTGCACAAGTTTTCATATTAAGCTTATTTACATGTATGTCAAGTGCAAAAATGTGGGGGGTGCTTGTAAAGTGTTTGATCACATGAAATTACAAGACAATGTCTCATAAAATACAATTATTGCATTGTATACAAGACATGGGTTCTCTCTTGATGCTATCACACTACGTTGCCTAGATTATAAAGCGAAATTTTGAGCACCTACCTCCCTTATTGTCATCTCAATGGACAAGAGTGTCTCATGGAACATGATTATTATAGTCACATTAACATATAGACTAATGACAAATTAATGCACTTTGTAGACAAGGATGACTAGGATAACTTTATTCATCTTGCATCATTAGAAATGTGTATTAAGTAAACCCTAAATACCTTAATAATAGTTAATAAACCAATTAAAAGTAGTCATAGAAATAAATTGTTTAACAAATACACA